>APFE031054478.1:0-23072 GCA_000404065.3 Pinus taeda
TGCATTATTCTATTGAAAGAATAATAGTTTGCATTTGAAACATCTACCCATGTTCTTGAAAGAAAATAAAAAAATGCATGTGAAGGACTGCATAAAATATTAGCCACGTTTATAAGGTTATCATAATACTCATATGATGGGCAACCAATAGAATGAGTTACGACCTTATGAAACAAATTTTTAAATTACAACAGCAAACAAAACAGTCAAATTTTCAACAAGAACTCTGCAGTTTTGAAACTTTAAAAAATAACGCAGTTGTGAAATGATGTGGGTTGTGGAGCAATGCTGATTAGCTGTAAAGGATACTCTGGGGTTGTAGAAGGATATCCATAGTAAAAATTGTGAGACTCTGAGCCATGGAAAGAAAAAATTACGAAAAAGACTGCAATCAAACACAATGCATAAAACATAAACTAGTACTCAAAGAGAAAATACAATGGTATTGTGGGTTGGTTGTAGGAAACCCACAACGGATTGGAGGACAACCATGGTGGAAACACAATGCAAACTTAAACGATGAATGAAAAATAGTCGTAAGTAATGGCAAAAGTACCATGATTCATGCAACAGCGTGGAAATCAAAACAAATAAAATATACAACAATCAAAGATATGGTGATTTGATATGCAACAAAGCTTAATGGTCTATGCATGGTATAATGGTCAAAAGACACCAACCAAACAATGGAATGGTCAAAACGTTTTGGTAAAAAAAAACCTGTACAACTACAATCAATTGTAAAAACGTTTTGAAACAAGCAGAAATAAATCCTGTGCATATTAACAGCAAAGAGCTCTGCCATTATGGATGCTCAGAACCGTGAGTTTGTTCCCATCACAACCATTTGAGGCTCAGGCAAGATGATAGATGCAAGAAGCAAAATGTTTTGACAGCAGATGATAAAAATAGATGGGACCATGGAGAGATAAGTAGGTAAATTAATGGAGATAATGCCAAGCCGTAATTTATGCATAGAATTCCTTGAATCACGCATAGAAATTCCAGTGAAGGTAAGCATCGATCCCTCAAAAATTAAATTAAAACTTGAACTTCAGATTTAGTTGAAATGTGTCATCTGAGACATTAGCTCTGGAATCATTTTCTATTCGTTGACATTAAAATCCTCTACCACCTGTAAGAGTTAACCCCGTAAAACATCAACGGTTAGAAGATTACACAGACAATTTACAGAATTTTATAATATAACTTCAGTTAAAGATTTGTCACCATAAGATATACGTTGCCACAAGCTGCTTTATTGTTTTCAAATGCTTAGAGAATATTTTTTTTTGAAATTGTTTTGCTTGACACGATAAGCCAACAAATTCCAGAAAATCTTTGAATGAAGAGGAACGCAATTTAATAGCTCAGGAACATCTTCAAGCCACTGTCAGATATAGAGGAATCACGCCACTTCTTCAAGAACAGTCAGATTAATTACACAATGAGTTTGCAGATTAATTACATTAGATTGCCTGCGGGTTTATTTAGTGATAGCCTTTTGTAGATATTGATTGAGAATTATTGAATTAATAGTTGGATGGGCTAATTAAAGTAGCAGATCCAGACAATGAATTCTACTGGCACAACCCTTAGTTTTAATTACAGCCTCTCTGCAAGTTTAAAGTGTACAAGGATGGAACAAACAACATAGGTTGAGGACTTTCAACCCTTTCATTGTTACAAATATTGCGAGGCGAAATTTAGTATTACCCAAATTTCCTCTGAATAATTCAAAAGGGACTAGCGTCCACAACGGTTCCTTCTATAACATAGTTTGATCCTTTGATCTGCATCATGTGGGAGTGGACAGAGTCTGCCAGATCATGTCTGTTATGTTCACTATTTGGGCTGAATGATCTTCTAGGGCTAGTTTTTTTGAAAGGAGCATTGACTGGCTGGAATATTTATGCATGCTCGTATTTTCGTATGCAGTGACCATTCACTGTGTAAGTGTTTTTGATCCTATGTTGAAAGAGTTTGTGAATTAGGGTGTTCTACTGTCACTTTGGCTTAAATTTCAATTGTTTTAAAAAGAGCATCAGAAAAAAGGTATTAATTTTTAAAAACATTATTTTTAACGTGTTCATAATGTTTTTAAAATAAAATCATACGCATGGTGGATAAGAATAAATGGACATATGGCGAAGTAAATGCATATATGGTGGTATTCTAGATTTAAAATTATAATTCCATATTTCATATAGATGGATTATAACAGGAATTATCATATGATTTCATTTGTTGTATATTTCTTTTCCACAACAAAGTTCAATTTCTTTCTTACAGAAGTGTGTATAAAGATGGATATTTGGTTTGCATGAACATAGTAGAGTGGTGACAAACAGGGACAATATTGCTGCAAAGACAAAGACAAAGGAGTTTTTTTTTAATTTTGATGAAACAGAGGATAAACTATAAGAAATAGATTAATAAAAACATGTTTATTATGTTTTTATAATCTTTTTATATCAAAACTTTGTTCATATTTTTGAGGATTGGTCTCATCTCTTTGTGTCTCATCTCTTTGTCAAGGGCATTAGAAAAGAGGTAAGCAAGATACTGGAGAAAAAATTGAAGAGAAAAAATTGATTTCAAATTGAATGGTCATTCAATCTCAGAAATGCATTTCAATTTTGAGAAGCTACTATTTTTCATTGCTTTTTCTGGGCAAATGAAAATGAAATTTGAAAAACGAAAACATGGGTTTTCTTCAAAACGAGCCTAATTAGGCTCAGAATGGACAATTTTCTCATATTCATTTCTGCTTGGGATATTTTTATGGTTCTTTCAACCCCTATTTTGCAAATTGGATGGGTAAACAAGTGGCTAAATTGAAAGTGAATGCCTAGACATAATTTTTTTTTGCTTTACTTAGGGAGATCCTTTGAGTAAAATTGTTGATTTGAGAGGGACATGAATCCTGTGTTGGAATGTATTGCAAAATTCAAGTTTTATTTTTCGTTTGAAGTTGCTCATCCAGAATGCTATATTGGTAAACAAAGCCATCCACAAGAAAAGAGAAGAAGTACATGAAAGCATAGATATCCTTTTACAGGTAGCTCAAGAGAAAGCTTCATCCTCAACGGAAAGAGCCATCAGTATAACAGCAAGGGAGGTCAGCATACATAGGAAGAAGATCAATGAGACAAAGACAAGCATGAAGACATGCTTGAAGATCGGCAAGGGGGAGATGTTGGCCCTCAATTTTGGTCTATTTTTGCTTAGGGGAACATACTTAATCCTTATATTTTCCATACATTTTCCATCAAATCCATCTCATTTTGATGTATTTTATGCATATTCAGGCGTTTAATTTTAATTTTGCAATTTCTAGAAGTTTTTATGAAAATTGAGTTTCAAGTGCAATTTTGGGCTGAATCAGAAAATCGTGTAATAGTTATGTGGATGACATGTTTGCAGGACACTTGGGCTCGAGTTTGATGCATGGATGGATAGCTTGGGAACTAGGACTAAGCTAACTCCACTTGGTTCAGCTAGAACAAGCTTTATTAGGCCCGGTCAAGGCTGGTCAAACATGACTAGTCACCAGAAAATCCCTAAGAAATAGGGAAGTTTTGAGATTTTATGGGTTTGACCATATTTGTTGGGATGAATTCGATGAGTTCGGCTTATATAGGTGGATATGAGTAGATATGAGTGTTACAGATAATACAGATTAGTTTGTTTCATTAAACCTCTATTTAAAGCCAAGACTTTGATGGCTTTTGTAATGGAATTTGTATGTAACTTTTGTATAATTTGAGTGGGAGCTATTGAAGACTGTTTCATTCCAATTTGTTGTTCATTCTTGGTTGATTTACTGAATTTGTTGTATCTAAGATTTCTTCAAGGTTGCAAGGCAAGGGTTGGGGCCCCAAACCAAGCTAGTACATTCTTTGGTTTTTTTTTCATAGTTTTCATAGATTAGTGCTTATTTCAAATGTATTTAGATTTTTGATGATTGCTGAATGAATATTGGTTTAATTCTAATCTACATATGAAGGGACATACAAGAATTTAAGTTAAATTCTCCTTCTATTTGATCTTGAACTAAAACTGAATTTCATTCTCCATTTCTTATTTGAAGTTATTGCTGCATTTCTGGTTTGAAGCAATGGTGATTATGATATGGTAGGATTGTGAAGAAGGAAAATTTGGACCTCCTTAGTTAGGAGAATCCTCTTTTACATCTGCATCATAAACCATTGTTAATTAGTGCTCTTAGATTTATCTTTATGAAAGTAGTATTGTACAGAAGGACAACCTGATTCTCCTAAGTTAGGAGCCTCTTCCCTCATATATTACATAAACGAATTAGAAATTCTTAAAATAGGTTTCTATTTGTAATATGTACTTCTTTAAATATTCAAATTTTATCTTCTAAACTTGATTATATTTGATGTCCATATACAGTGGATTTGCCTCCAAGTTTTTCAAACCCAGATTGATAATTAAATACTTGTGCTAATTTAGTCAATAAATTAGCTCAACAAAAGGTTCAAGTTTTCTATACCGAAATTGGATGTTGAAGGCAAACCATAGTTAGTGATTCATTGGACCTCATTAGTGAGGAAAACTTTTGAATAATTTTCTTTCAGTGATATTTTCAGTAATATTTTTTATACAGAGATATGTTTGTAAAGTAGTGATGCAGTTCCCATAGTTTCAACAAAAAACAAAACGATTTTGTATTTTAGTAAGTAGTCTAAAGTTGGAGACTAGTATTTATCCTAGAATTTCAAAGAGATCAGGGTTTAAGGTTGTGAGATTCCACCGTACAAAATAGTGGTGTTTCTCCCGATGGGGATTTTTTCAGTTGAATACATCAGGCAGATGATGAACATGGATGATGTTCATTATGTTTCCAGAAAACAAAAGGCTCAATTTAAACTAAAAGCATAGGTTGGCCCATTCATAGTCAACACAAGAGCTATTGAAAAAGAAGTCAACGATTCAATAAGTTAGATCAAGTTTAGATTAAGTTTCATTTGGTTGTATGATCTATCAGGAATAGGATCATCAATGAGAGTTGCTCATAAGTCCGCACCATGTGTGCACAATGAAAAACTCGAGATTAAGCAATATTCCAACAAATAAGAATGGGAAGAGAATACACTACGAAAAGTTGAGGAGTTAGTTTCTAGTCAAGCAACATAGAAAAATAATTGAAAATGTTGAGGGAGAGTCCATCTCCATTAGGATCACAGTTACAAAAGACAACAATAAAAGTGTTCAAGAGGAGGAAAACCATAAATGTTGAAGAAGAATCTTCAAAATTTCAAACTTTTGAGGAACCTAATACAATCATAATTTCAAGAGAATCCACATTTTTATTACAACAGATTCAAGAAACAACAATAGATTATGTTTCTTCTCCTTCCTTTTGAATGTAGTGGACTATTTTTGCAAGGTTTTTGGAGATGAAGAAGAAAAGTGAAGCACTAACAACTTCTACATATGCAGAGTTCTTGAAACATTCTTCCACAACTCAGACTAGATTATTTTTTTCCTTAAACAGTGAAAGAGGACAACTCCAATTAGAATTTTTGAAACCAAAAGTCTCTATGCCTAAGAGCATTGAGGATTAAAAAACCTTTTTGTTCTGATTTGATACCAAACAAATAAATATTATTGGTCAAGTAGACCTTCACAAGAAAGCAGGAGAAATGATATACACATCCTTCACAAGTTCTTCCATGACAACATCTAAGTTACAAGCATCTCTGAATAATATTCATTCTCAATTGAAGGTTGAAAATATGTATTCTCTTGTAAAGGATACACAAATTAAGGGGCTGGAGGATATAGTTTTAAAGTTAGGATTGAATACTAAAAATGTAAAGGCGACTGAGGAAATAATTAAAATGAGAAATATAGATATACATGCATTAAGGAGGTAGCTAATATTACCAACTGTTGAACATCCTCAAGAATAAGAAGTAGGTCAAATATAAAAGGAAAATAAAATGTGTTTCGGATAATTGTAGAGAATCACTTGTAGGAGAATAAAACATGCTTCACATAATTGTAGAGAATCAATTGTAGGAAAATAAAACATGCTTCGAATATAGTTTCCAACAATACTCATCAAGTAATACATTTGAATTATATAGTGATTATTTGAATCAGTTTAGAATAGGTATTTTTATGTTCTATTTTTCTAATATCCAAATCAGTTTTGGATAATATTTCATTTTGTAATAATTTTTATTTCATATCTAGATATTTTTAAACTACATTCTATAATTATTTTCTAATTCAAATAAGAAAGGGTTGAACCTAGGTGATGATCTAGTGACACCACTATAATACTATGAAAAGTTTGTTAATCAAAGCATTCTCACTTCATTCTTAATATATTTTGTGTCCATGTGAGTTTTGCCTATTTATTCATTTATGTTTTCCATAATTTAATTTTGCATATGTTCAAGGTAAAAAATGAGTTAGGGTAAGGGTAGATTGAGTATCGATCTCCCTGACAGTCCAGTGCAAAGTTAGCATCATTAAAGAGATTAATTAACTAAATAATTTTTTTAGGATAGTTCATCTATATCTTTTAATTGTTTCCTTATGTCGTCTCTTGAGCATATTCTATTTGGCCGTAGAATATTTCTGCAAGTATCAGTTGTATTTGATTAGTTAAATATTCAATTTGGATGTTTGATTTGCACATATTTTCTTTATTTCTACTTTCAAAAACGTACTTAAAGATTTATTCTTGTTATGAATGAAAATAAACCATTTCATAAATATATAAATTTTACAAGTGTTAATGGTTTAATACACTGATCATTCAATTCAATTAAATTCTTACTTAGATTATTTGGATAAGTTCCTCAGCTTGCAACTCTCTACAAAAATACGATAGTATCCAACAAAGTCACACGTCACAAGTTGAAACTCGATGGAGGTTTAGGATGGAAGTCACTTCAATATAATTAAACTTCCCAAGAATAGTCTAGTTTCGAAGGGACAAACATCCAAACTAGAAAGAGCTTTCACAATCCTAATGACAAGCATCATATTTTTAAATGTATTAGTCTTCTTCCAACTAATAAAAGAGCTAGCCCCATCCTAAATTCGATCTTCTTAAAAATAAAAATATTTTATAAAATAAAATACTTTTCCCACCTTTATTTTGAAATATAAGGATAACTCTTAGAAGAACTCCAATTTTGTTACCACATTTTCACCAAGTTAATAAAGGAAAATTTAATGTTTTCATTATCTTAGTTAAAATATTAAGGGAAAGGTTTTCATACATGGATATATGGTAACAACATTTCTGTCAAAATTTTGAATGGAAAATATTAAGTTAAAAATTTAAACATTCACAATTTTCATAAACATCTAAGTCATGGGTTATCAATTTATTTTATTGGTTTAATTTAACTTTCTTTTAATCTAGTTAGAGAACATTTTCTTAGCACAAAAAGAAATGATAAGTGGCTATTTCAGTTTTTTCTTTTTCATGAGAATTAGAGAATATAATTCTTGGTAAGATCAATACTTTTCTTTTATTGAAATGAACGTTAAATACATACATATTTATAATAGTAAGACTCTACTATTCCAACATTTTTAAAACTTATTTTTAGGGAGAGAACTTAATAAAAATATACTCAACAAAGAGAAAAAGTTAAGAATGGTTATACTAAATCACTCTAAAGGGTTATTTTAAAACTAAAGAGCAATTTTATCACAAAAGAAGGAAATTATCCCTTGTAGTTTACAAAGAGGTTAATTTTAAATAATTCAAGTAACATAAAATGTCAATCCCACACATAAAGTGATATATTTAACCATAACATAGTAAAAAAGTCAAAAGAATATATTCAATATTAAAATACTTTAACCAATCCGAATATATTGTGTAACTAAGATATATAATACTTTTAATACATAACCTTAAGCTAATATAAAAAACCAAAATAAAAATTTCAATTATAATTTCATAAATAGTTTTCAAAAAACCTAATAATTAAAAAAAAAACTGAATGTCAAAAAAATTTACCGTATTCTAGAATATTTTGGTGAGCTTTACCTAAGTTTATGAGCTGAAATGGGGACCTAGAGGCTTCTTGCCATGCTTACAAGAACCTCTCCCACGCCAAAGCTTATATATTCCCCGGATCTAGGCTTATATTGACAAATGCGGAACTAAATGAACTTGAAGTAGGTGTATGCTTGTGTTTGCATTTAATTGTTAAGTGCTTTTAAGTTGATTTGCTTAAACTGAGATAAAAACATATAACAACAAATAATGCAAATAGTAACCAACACAGATAATAACAATACAATTATGAGTTCACCCAAACCTCTTAGGATACGTTTTTGTGAGCTCCAGTCAATTCAACTAGGCTCTTCGGGATTATGGGTTAAATTCTTTTGCAAGTTCCACACTCAACTCGATAGGTTTACAACTAAACCCATGGGCTTAGAATGTCATCTTTATCCCTGCCTGTTTGGATATTTTGATGTGTAAAACTATTATTGCATATATGTTGTACATTTTATGTTGTGTACATGTGATCATGTGTCATGTGTATTCATTATTTTTTATTGTGTGTATGTTTATGTGCTTTGCTGTACACTTTGTATGTGTATGTTTTGTGAAAGGGGCTAGTTCTCAGGATCCCCGGGGGCTATGGGTTGGAGTATTGTAACAACTTCGACTCCCTGGACGTTGTGGGTTGGAGACTTGTAACAACTTTCGTTTCTTGGAGGTTGTGGGCTGAGATAGTAGTCCCAGGAGCCCTAGACCACCAGGGAAAAGACCAATCCTTAGTTGTTGATATTGAGGGAAAATGCAGTATAGTCTTTGGATTCCCTTGATTGTGGATATTGAGGGAGGAGGTGGTATAGTCTCCACATTCCCTTGTTGCTTTGGATGAAAACAAAAGAAAACTCACTTGGTTCTTGATAGGTTTTAAAAATGATCCAATGTGTGTATGGAAAAGATAACAACAAAGAGAAAACAAAGAATGACTAAAAGATAAGTAGGAATATTTTATTTAACTTTTAATTATGCACATAGTCTAATATTATGATTTATGATGGTTGAGTTTTGAACTAACTGGATATGATTTGTTTATATATGATGATTTGATCAAGGATTTAATTTGACTTATCATAACTAGAATTAAATAGAATTATAGGTGTAAATTATTGACGAGCTATCAATGAGGTATCATTTTAATTTATTTCATTTCTTTTAGTCTATTGGAAATTATGTGCTTGTTATATGAATAAATGGAAATGTCTGATTTGGGTGGTTGGATCTAGCTGCAAGAGTGTTAGAAGCAACACTAAAAGTAATTGGAACATACAATAGTATGGTCGTAAATCACTTCAGGATGGGACCATTGTGGGACATTGGTAGCCAATAATGTCCATTGGTTTCCATGAGAATGCCATGACCATTATGATGGTTTTGAGGAAGAGACATGCTTTGGTTTTCACTTTCCTATGCAACGAAACCTTGTCAAGTGATGGAACACCCAAGGGACTAGAAAGCATAGAATGGGATGTCGAGGAACTTGGAAGGTGAGTGACTACACAGAAGAGTATTACCATATTTCTAGAGGGTGTGGGAAGTAGATAAGGGAAGCCCTAAGAATATATTTCCTTTTTTTCATTTGCATTTCTAAATGGAATTAGAAACACATTGGGAGTGTGCCCAAGAACAGTGAGCCGGAAATTGATCACTCGAAGGACAAGTAGCATAAGAATTGTAGCATTGGGCATTGTAGTTAGGCCTTTATTTTTGTTGTGGACTTTGGACTTCCTAGGAAGGTGGTGAATCCTAGTACTACTTTGAGGGTGAAGGTGCGAACCTTTGAACTCTCGCGTCATGTATGTGGGTGTCGTATCCTTTTATTTGATAGTTAAAGAAAATGTGCATATGTATATATTTATATGTAATGGTAAATAGTGTATCAAGATGTGTTCATAAAGCTCCATAAACAATATGTTTATTTGTTAGTTGAAGCAAATGTGTGTAAGTATATATGTGTTTTCATTGTAAATATTGTGTTGAGTTGTGTTATAAAGATTGATAAGTGATATGTTTATCATGTTTCAACAATTTTCATTGTAAATATGAAATCGAGGTATGTTCATCAAGATCCATAAGGAATATGTTTTGTTGGCCATAAGTGTCATAGAACACTCAGAACAATGTTATCCCACAGGGGTTTGTAATAGCTATAGGTTGTTTTTGCATGTAAATAAAATAAGGCCAATGTCATGGGACATGTATTCCAAGTTGAGTGGTGGGTAGACATTATAGTGGGCACCACTTGTGGTTTATTAATTGTTGTCAAAATTGACAAAGGCATTGAAAAAGGGAAAAGAGGAAATAAATGGCATTTAATTAAGAAAATAAAGGAAAATAGGATAAAAGGAAGATGAAGAGACAAAAATATCATTTTTATGGAAATTAGAGAGAAATTAGAGGAAAATGAAATAAAAAGGAAACGAAAAGAAAGAGACATGAGACATCAAAGATAAAAAGGCACCTAAGAATCAATTGAAAACTTTTTCTCATCTTTTGATTAGTTTCAGAAATTGAATTCCAAGAGGACAGGGAGAGCACATGGACATAATAAAGAGAATGAAAGCGAAGGAAAGCAAGGGAGGGTAAGAGATGTTTGGACAATGAAAGGTAAGGGAAAAAAATATCTGTGGAATGGCAGGTAATAATGTGCATGTGTGGTTTAGCATGCATGGATTAGATGCATGGTGCATGCATGGATTTATTGTTTATGATTTTTGCCGTTAGCATTGGATTTTCCTAGATTGACACTGGATGTAACCTTCCCTTTCCTTTATGTGGATATCCATGGTGTAGCGAGTTCTCTATTTTAGTTAAGCTTTGGATTGTCACTAGGCTTGGAGCCCGGTTGAGATTGTCTCGGGAAAAACCCCAAGGGTCAAGCGTGGAGATGGGCTTTCTCTTGAAAATCTTGAAGGATGAGATAGAAAAATTCCTCTATAGCTGGTAAAGGAAGTTAGAGGCATCGAATTTTATTTTTATATTAGTGATTTCTAGACCAAATCAGGTGAAATCAATGTAGTTGAGGGTTAGGTTGGTTCGGCCTCTAGAAGCCCTGGTTGGTTTTATTTTGATTTAGCCCATATGGTCCTACATTAATTCTTTGAATATGGAAAAGGGGTGATTGACCGAAACTGAGATTTGGTTCAGCCCAATCTATGGCGGGTGGTATGTGGAAGTCCCTGACGTGGTTTGCTTTTTCATATGAATAATATGAGTAATTTCCTTATTGTGATTAGTGAGCACATATATTGGTTATTATGTTGATCTTATGGCTATTTTTTCAAGGATTTTATTATGGTGGTTTGATGATTATAGCCATGGTTAAATGATGTTATCTCGATATTGGTCATGTTGATGATTTCATAAGTTATTTAAGGGTTAGTGGATGTATGGGCTAACAAGTGTCGTTACAACTAGATTGAGAGGGATGTGAGCCTTCTCAATGATTCTCTAATGATATTAAGAGGAGAATTATTATATATGAATTTATCCTAGATCTTATTCTAGAAAGTTATGTGTGGTGCTAGGAAATGGCCTATAGGCCAATGCTTAAAAAGTGGCATAGATTTGAGAGATATAACCTTTGAAATAAAAAAATTTGGTCATAAAAACATGTAGCAAGCTTTAGGAGTGTGGTTGGAGACTTCCAACAACATGCACAAATATGTCTCAAGCATGCATTTGGGGTGTAAAGGCTAAGAAGTGAAATTTGCAGCTCATGGATTAATCACTAGTAGCTGTCAGTCACCTGGGGTCCGTGAGGAATGGAATTATGTTTCCAGTTAGTATACCCCACTTTTGTAACTAGAACTTGGAGGTTAGACCATGTCATAGTAACACTCAACTCATGTTTACCCTAGAGAACTTGTAAAAGTGGGTAAATTTGGGTTGGGGTGGTTACAAGAAAGACACAAAACTTCATACCCTCGAACTCTAAGACGAGACATGATTCTTGACCAAAATAAATAGGCCAAGACTAATAGGGGTATAACCCGATAATTCACTCCATGAATTGTAGGTTTTAACCTTGTACATAAATTACCTGCATACGAATTCTAAATCACAGGAAAAATAAAAATGCAAGAGCATAACACATAAAACACATATACACAGAGATTTCCCACTAGATCCCAAAACCGAGACTACCAACTTGATTTTTCATTATGTTCCTTTTAATGTTACAATACATATTTATACATGCCGAAGCATCGAATACCATGGACCCAAAAATCATCGATCCAATACCATGGACCGGAAAAACCATCGCGTCCAAAAAACATGTGCGAAAATCATGCACAAAACCATAGTGGGTCCGCCCACCTAACATAGGGTCCAAAACCAAAATTTTCCGGGGCACTACCCCAGACCCCATAAAGTGGGGTTACGGGTACCCCTCAAACCCCATGTTAACTATGTGGAAAGAATATAACACAACCCAACATGAATAAGGCTGAAAAGCCACAAAAGGACCTTCTGGAAGGAAAATCTTAAGTTCCCAAGAACATGACCAAATGTGAAGGAAGTCAAATGCATTCACTCTAAGCTTACGCATGCATTCACACCGTTATCTTTGGTTGTCTAATCTATACATCACCCACAACACAATGAAACTTATGCCTTCAAGCTTAATCAAAATGTAGAACCATGAGACTAAGGATCTTTCCTTGGCTCCTCTCCATATATTGCATTCTACCGTCTCATCCATCCAAGCCAATTAATAGAAACCTTGCAACAACTGCTAGACTATATGGGCTTGCATGAAAAGGAAGGTTCTGTCCTTCCCCCATTAATGTTTGATGGGATGTATGGCGTGAGTTTTCCAACCTCTCAAGTCCCCATTAAAACAAAATTAACACCCCCATCAGAGGTAAGATCAATAAGTATTATATCTAGTGTTAAATTCAAACAAAATAATACATAATATGAATTGTATTATAGAATTGATGTTAAAGTGAAATGTTATAAAATATGATATAAAGTCAATTACCAAAGTAGTAAAAAATAAAAAATAAAAATAAAAATAACATAATTAAATTCAATATGTCATATTATAATTTTTCATTTAGTAATAAAACTATAAATAATCTTCTAATAGAAAATCTAAAATAATAAAAAACGTAAATAACAATAATTCATATTCATAATAATATTTTCAAAATTTCAAGTGTAAGTTTAGTTAATAGCCTTACACTTTCAACATAATCTATGTATATATATGCATAATATGTGCACTCATCTATGATATGTGTATCACATTAAAAAAATAAATTAAAAACATTATAAGAGATATCAAAGAAAATGTTAGGCCATGTACATGAGTTATATGTATTATGAATTTTTTTAATATAATTAAAAAAAAAAATTATTTTCTAATTTAGGAAAATAAAATTTGCATATAATATGAATAATGTTATAAAAAACCAATATAAAATTTATTTGAAGTCTAACTTTACAAAGTGAATCAAAATAGAAGTTTTGTGCTATGAAAATAGAATTTATCTCTGAGTAAATATTTTTTCAAAAGTAAATTTGCATATTTAGAAAATAATATGTTTCAGTACAACAAAATCTAATTTTATGATGAATCTATAATGATATATTTTTCTTCTATTAAACTCCAATTTTTTTTATTTTTTTATTTTTGTAAATAAAATGGTTCTATTAGTTTGGGAAAATATTACATCTATGAGAGCATCACTTGAGTCTTCCAAGAGCCTCATTCCTATCAGACACGTTGGCTAGGTGGTATATGAGGAAAGGGATAGAAACAAATAGCATAAAGTTAGTTGCCCAAACACTAGTAGCCCAAGAGTACAAAAAGCAAACGAAAATCCATATACAACCTATAGTGATGTCGATCCTACTTACCTATTGCCTGATTTTTTTCATTGAGAAAGTTTCCATTTTATTGTGGCATGCCTCATGGATATGGGCCTCTGGTTCCTCTAGGTGTTTGTGCAAGTGATCTATGCTCTCTTGCAACTTCTTCTCATCCCCACAAAATGATGCCATTGAGTCGAGCATTTGCCATTGATTATGCTAGAGGTCATTCATGAAAGAAATGAGATCATTTATATCACTGTGCTAGTCTCTTACCAACTATTCCATCAAAATTGTAAGTTAATTAAGTTGGGCCCTCGAGGAGTCATAAGAATGAGGAAGGAGCACATGATGAGGGATTGCACATGACATTGGTTAACTTCCTCCCAACATCCATATTCTCTCCATGTTGGGTTTCCCCTTGTCCATGAAGGCCAACCCCTTAACTCATCCTTTCATGTTATCATTGTGTGTTGTTGCTCTTTGGATTTCTCCACTAGACAACCCACCTGAATGAAGTAATTATTACATTGAGAAGTTTCCAACCACAGACACTAATTGCTACTATTGTAGCCACCTGAAGACCTTTGTTGCTCACTCCTTGGTTCATAGGCCACTTAATGCCACTACAACATACATAAAGCCAAGCACCTTCCATCCAAACGTGGCCCACTGGCAAAGCTGATGGTTTTCCTAACACCCCAACACCTAGTAAATAGACCCACACTAGGCTAAGACCAATAACACCACCACTACCTGGCTCATGATGACCATTAGAAGGCATACAAACTAAATATTAAAACATAAATTTCTAGAAAAAACAGCCAACACATGCGCCCAAACAAAATGAGGTGAGTCTACATGAAAGGTTAGTTGTTCCACTCTAGTCTCTTCCCAGACCATCATTCCTTATTCAAGATTGGAGAACCTAGAAAAGTGCTTAGGCCCGAAATGAGAGTAAATGCGAAAAATTTACCATATAGAAAAATTTCTCTCCCATGGTTGTAGAAACTATGGATAGAGCAATCCCTCACTAGCCTCATGCTATGCACATCAATACACAACATCGACCAAGATTCACAGCTCAAACATATGAATAAAAAATTCATCTTCAAAACCTACCCATGTAGCGAATGAGAGTATTGCATAGTCGAAACTAACTCTTCCACTCCATTAGTGTCTCTAGTAGTCTAATCTTCTCACACGGAATAGGGTCCCATACAATTTGAATAAACTAGACACACTTGGCATTATTACCACCCAAACTTGATGCGACTAGGAGTGGGTGAGGCTACACTTGATAGCCTCCTTGTAGACCATTAACTAGATTTTACTCGAGTAAAGCTTTTCCCATGCCAATCACCTCTGTACCAGATGCCCAACTCCAAGCATACAAAACTACTAAAATCCTTCATGAAGGTTCATCTACCTTTCATCTAGAGTGGTTTTCTAAATATGCTTATCCATAGCCAAATCGAGGAGGACTGACTACCCCATGTTAGACTTCACTTCCCTAGTTAATCACCCCATCTAAGTAACTATAAAATAACTTTAACTCTAACATAATAATAAAAAATAGTAGCAATTAATCTTTGTTACACAAGAACTACTCTGTAGAGGCGGGAAACCCATTCCAAGGTTCCCTTTTCAATGGGAGCTGCAATGGGGGCTTGGGAAAGTTCTGGGAGCTTTGAAGATTGTTCTTTTTGGAGTTCTCGCGTTCCATGGGGTTGGGGAATACAAAGCATGTAGACAAATATGTTGAACTACCCACAAAATATGAGCCTTTGTTGAAACCTTTACAGGAAGAAAGTCCAAAGACATCTTTAACACCGATATCCTTAATTGAGAAACTAGAGCAATCCCTTGATGGGTTAATGAAGCTTGTGACACCTCAATCTAAGTGTGATATTTGGGATGTCATACTGATGAGTATTTATTCTATTTCTTATGTATATGTATCATAGAAGATTGTGTGCATATTGTATGTTGCAGTCAATGATTAACGATTAGAGTTGCTTTACTTTTTCTCATAAGAATAACTTTAGAAATGTAGCTAAAATTGTTCCTTTGAATTTTAAGGTAGATTATTTCAAATAATAGTCATGTGTTAGAGAACTCATAATGAGCTTGACATTTTAATATTTTATATATATAAAAGGGTGAAGCTCAGGGAGAGAGACACTGAAAGAATACATATATATATAAGAGATATTATATATTTAAAAATTAATTTTAATATTGGAATATTTTGATTTAATTTTAATCTTCTTTTTTGGTCAAGTAAGAGTGGAGCCTTCAATTAATCGAAAAACATGATTACATATGGTACACATATTTACAAGTGTAAAGACCCGTAAAAGGTAGACTCATTGATGAAAACAAACAACAAGGTCAACAAGACCCTAAACATCACACAATAAAACAAATTTACATTCTTCTACAGAAAGACTAACTACAAATAAATCCCCGCCGTCACTATGGTTCTTGATCTGATAGTTGACACAACATCGCTTCGAAAACTTGTGCACCCCTTAACAGCTTTCCAAACCCAATATAGTTAAAGAACCTTTGGTCTATAAAATTTCAAGTCTGATTTTAGCCTTAACCTCCCTCCACTTTGAAACCCGATATCCAATCAAAAAGCATCATGCTAGAAACTTGCATGCCACTTAACCACATTCTGGACCCAAAATAGACAATGAACCTTTGGTATATAAAATTTCGGGTCTACTCTTAGCCTTAACCTCCCTCCAATTCGAAACCCGATATCCAATAAAAAAGCAACGCACTAGAAACTTGCACACCACATAACTGCTTTTTAGACCCGGTAAAGAAAATGACCCTTTGGTCTAAATTTTTCTAGTTTTCTCTTAGGCTTCACCTCCCTCTACTTTAAAACCTGATATCCATTCAATAATTGGGGGTGCTTAAAACCTATGGTCCGTAGCTATTGAAATAACACATGGGTTACAGGTAGTTGAAGCCCCGTAATGGCAATTGACGTGAGCCAAATAATTAAGATTGACGGGCAGGATAAAATGTTGCACTTCAATCAGGTTCAAGGAATTCCACCCTCTCCTACTCCCACTACTCTCTCTTATCTTTTCCATGAATTATGTTCATTGATCTTCCATAATCTAATGACTCTTGTGCATAATTACCCCACCTCTTCGTCCTTCTCTTCACTTCATATATATGTTGTTCCTTCATCTTACCTCTTTGTCCTTCTCTTCACTTCAATTTTATGTCATTCCTTCATCTCCCACTGGTCTTCCTCCTACTCATTCTTCATTAGTTTGGAGATTTACCATGTCGTTGGCTTCCTTTCGGAGACAATCATCACATACTTTACCAAAGGGTATAGATGCCTAGTCATACCAAATATAGCTTTCCTTAAATAGCACACCTTCATTCACTAGACGATCAACTAACATATTGGCTTTCCTTCTCACATGAACAAAGCTGACTCTTTTCAGGGTTTGCAAGTGGGAATGAATAGAATGAAAGACCTGCAAGAGCCTACAATGTTTTGACACTTTTCCATGTGCTATTCCATTTCACATTTTCTTGGCCACATTAATGATGAATTCAAAGTCATTTCTATGATGGCGTTCTGTAAATTTGCCTCCATTAGGACTTCTAAGCACTACTCTAAGGCCATAAGCTTCACCATGTTGTTTTTCGAAGTCCCCAAATGATTGTGGAAGATATTCTTTATGCACCCCTCCTCATTTCTTATGACGCCGCCATATCTAGCCATCCTTGTGTTGCCTTTACAGTCCTCGTCTATATTGATTTTGAAAAAACCAAGAGGAGGAGGTTGCCAGATATCCTTACTAGCAGTTGTTTTTCTCACACCCTTGCCCATGCCTTGGGGAACTAGAGAATGGAGACCCAACTGCATCAGTATACGAGAATCCTAGGGTGAAGGGGGGTCCTCATAAATTTTCCACATAAGAGCGTCTACTGTATCTTTAAGCTATTATAAAATTTGGACAATGATACTCCGGGTTGAGCCTATTTTGTTCTTGAAAATCCTGCCATTATGTTATTTCCATACATCCCAGATAATAAAGACTGGAACCAGAGTCCAAGCCTTGTTAATGATTTCATTACCTACAAATTATTTCCTCTAATTCTTCAAAGTGTTTGAGATGTCAACTCTGTACCTGTCTGTTTGCGTGAAGATTGAGGCTGTACAATCCCACATGGTAGAGGTGAAGGGGTAGAGTTTTAGTAAATGCTATATCATCTCCTCCTGTAAGCCACACAGATGGCATTTATATGGGCTGACAAATCCCCTTTTGAGAAGATTCTCCCATGTGAGAATTTTCTTTTGGTGAAGCAACCACATAAAAAATTTAATTTTCATCCATTGTGGGTTCTTCCAAAGGTCATTCCAAACCTAATTAGGGTTTGGATAATCAAAACCTAAAGTCGTGCGTTTAGCTTATTTGAGGTTAAAAGTACCTTTGGTTTTTCGACCCGTCTCAGTTGGTCGGACAAGGAAGGCACCAAAATCTTCCTCTGCTCCAAGTCAAGAGCAAGGGAATCTACTTGGGCCCTAAAAGTACTCTCTTCACTATAACCAATATTCTTCCACATTCTCCATTTACCATTGTCCCTTACCTGATCCTAGAAGTCACTTATCATAAGTAAACATTGGCTATTAGTGTCATTTTTTAGAGCAGTTAATTCTTCTCTAAACAAATTTGGTTCCTGCTGTTAGTTATCCTCCCAAAACAGTGTAAGGTTCCCATCTCGAATCTCCTAGAAACTATGCTCCTAGAGAATGGCTCTATTTTCTCACACAGGTTCCAAATGTGCGAGCCCTTGATGAGTCTTAAAATTCTGATAGGATCCCACTCCTACCAGTTATTTGCATATTTCTGCTTCTAAAGCTTATCCCAAGGGTTAGATGATTCCTTGAGCCACTGCCACCAGAGTTTAGCTCCCAATACTTTGCTGAGAATTTTAGGGTCATGAAGCCCCAAACCACCATGAGCCTTAAGTTTGTAGAGATTGTCTGAGGCTACCAAAGCCCACTTCTTCTTCTCTTCCCCTTTTCACCAATTGAATATTCCTGATCTGTTGTATAACTCCTTTAGGAGAGGGAATACCTGACAACATGAAAATGGGTATAGGTTGCAGGACAGCCTTTGTAAGCACAAGACGCCTTTCCAAATTCAAAGACTTGCAAGTCCATTTCCTAATCTTGTCTTGAAGTTTGTTAATTACTGGCTTCCACACTCCCTTGCTCAGAGGTCTGTCCTTAAGAGGCATTCTAAGGTACTTTGAAGGTAATTGATCCCTTTGAAAGCTAATAATTTTGGTGAGGTTCCTCTGAATAGCAATGTCAATGTTGCAAAAGGAAACCATTGATTTTTCAAGGCTTACCTCTATACCAGTAGCCATAGCAAAGTCGTTCAAGATTTGTTTGAAAGCTTTGGGTTTCTTGACCATGGGAATATCTTGCAGCATAGTGCCATCCACAAATTATTGATGAGTCAAAGCAACACCATGAATGGTAAGTTTTAGTCCCTAGATTCTTCCTTCATTATTTTCCATTTTGATCACTCTGCCTATTCCTTCCATCATGAGCACAAAGAGGAAGGGGGAGAGTGAATCTCCTTGTCTCAGACCCCTTGAAGGCATAAATGTTCTAGAGGGTGAGCCATTAAGTAGGATTGAAAAACTAGTCAGGATACAAGGGCCATAACCCATCTAATCTAGTTGTGGTCAAAACCATAAACTCTTAGCACTGCCCAGATGAAAGACTAGCTGAGCTTATCATAAGCTTTCACTAGGTCAAGCTGTATGATCATACCATCTTGCTTATTTCTCTTACGAGAGTGTACCACCTCATGAGCTTCTATGATGTTATTGAGAATGTGTCTTCCTTCCACAACCAATTTTCTCCTCCGAGAGAAGAGCTAGAAGAAGGGCCTTGAGTCTGTTAGCAATCAATTTGGAAATAATTTTTTGCACCACATTACATAAAGCTATGGGTCTGAATCTATCCAATGTCATTGCTTTTTCGTGCTTTGGAATCAAAGCTATGAAAGAGGCATTGAGAGCCTTCAAAACCATTTTAGATCTTCTTGAGTCTTCCATAACATCAACAATGTCTTGTTTGACTTTTTTCTAGCACATTTTGAAGAAGTCCACATTGAACCTATCCGAGATAGGAGCTTTCACATTTTGCATCTCATTGATAACTTCACTCACCTCATCTTCAGACACTGGCCTGTTAAGATTGTGATTGTCTTCCCTGGTTACAAGCTTGGGAATGTACTTTGTGAAATTGTTAATGAGCTGTGATTTATCGAAGAGAGGCTCATTTGATATTCTAAGTGTTGAACTAGGATATATTCCATTTCTTTGTGGGAGACGAGCTCTTTCCCCTGAACATATTTGAGTTTTGAAATTATGTTACGTGACCTATGATCCAAAGTTGATTTATGAAAAAACTTTGTGTTTCTTTCCGCTACTCTAATCGACTACACTCTTGATTTTGGTCTCGAGAAAATCTCTTGTTGCATGCATCTATCTACTCATTACTTCTGAAGAGAATTGGATTGAGTTTTCCTTTCCTTAGTAAAACAATATGTGATGATGATCTCATTAATCCCCTAGAGTTTTTGTTCAACATCTCTTTTGGCTTTGAAAATATTACCAAACTCTTTTTTGTTCCAATATTTAAGTTTGCGTTTGATGTGTTTAAGTATTTGTTGCATCATGAACATTTTAGTGCCTTGAACGGGCATATCTTCCATGCACCATTTTTCAATACTGCTGGTGAAGTTAGGGTGAGAGAGCGAGACATTTTCAAACCTAAATGGTATGTTCCATAGTGTACCCATAAAAGTGGCTTCAAGTTGGACATGACAGTGGTCCGAGCCTCTAGAGGGAAGGATTAGAGGTAACATGTCAAGGATTGTGAGAAGGAGGTCATCTGAGATTATGAATATATCTAGTTTAGAGGCAACTTGAGAAGTGCCTACCCTCTTATTATTCTAGGTGAAAGTGTTGGCATTATGATACAGGTACGAATCAAGTCTTGTCCTTGATGGAAACTCACTTAGATGATAGATCACAATTCACACTCACAAAATGAAGGAAAAAAAATATATGCAGGCTCCCCTTGACCAAGCCGCGTATACACGCGAGTTTGATGACCAAATGGCACGTATGCATATGCACACACTTTCATGCAAGGAAAGGCACATACATGTTGGGGAATTTTGTTTTGGACCATGGTATTTGGACCATGGTATTGTGATCCATGGTATTGGTCCAAAGTATCTTATCTAATGTGTTGACCCCAAATATTTGGTCCAAGGTATTGGTTCTACATGGTTTTGGACCATGGTATTGAGAGAGGCCTAAACCTATATAAGGAGAAGAAGATCATTAGGCCAAAGGGTAAGTATTCAAGTAATGAATATCTGATGAAGTGTGATGGTTATGGGTTTATGATGCTTTGCTTGATCTAAACCAAGGATGCACCGATGTGGTTGATGAAGGTTGATGGACCGGGATCATGAAGACTAAAATGCACTATCATTATATGGTATGATCATTAATAGATATGAATACTGATTCATGTCTTATGCTTTATATCTTATGTTATGGGTATATCTAAAGTTGAAAATCACAGCAAAGGTATAAGTAATTTTTTTCAGATATGTAGGTGGGTTCCCTTTGGTGAAAGACCGTATACACGCTAGTTTGACATAGTCAAGTAGCACATACATTATGAGATTTGATATTTGAGGTTGTTTTTGGTTCTAGTGGTTCTTGCAGAGTTCTGTGCTCTGCTCTGTGTTATGATGACTATGTTTTGATGATAGGGTTTCAAGGATTCAGTTGTTGGGTAATTCAGAGTTGATGGTTGTATTGCGGTGGTGATTGTTTTGTATTGATGGATCGAGTCTAAAAATTTATGAAACGTGGTCCCTGGAAGAAAAGATAAGGTTGTAGCCTTCTATAGGTTAGCACGTATGTACTAGTACATCAGCTAGTCCAAGAGCTAGGGGGTTGTAGCTCCCTTCTAGTAGTAGCTAGATAATGAGAGAAGGTTGTAGCATTCTGTAGGTGGGTGCCTACATACTAGTATGAGTCTACACCAGTACAAAATTGTAAAAAGAAGTTTCTTATTAAAAGCAAGATAGAGATGATTGTAGCAGGTGGTTTTTGTCCCGCATTAGGTTTCCACCTTATATCATGGTGTTCATGTGTGCTTCTTATGTGTGATGATCTGTTTTGTTTTAATGCTCCTGTTTACTATTCATATGGCTAATGAAGTTCTGATGCACTGATTAATGATCAAAATATAATGGATTAACTGAACCATAAGTGTCATGAGGAAAGAGTTATTTTTGCTAACAAAACTAACCTCCCTAGGAGTCTAAGACTCTCTAGTGACAAGCAAGACAATTAAGAGCAATCCTTCTCTAAACATACATTATTCTATGAGAAACCAAGTGTTTTTTGATCCTACCTCAAGTCCAACGTTTGTTGCAGCAGTCCAGCCTCGTCGATCCGAATGAGCTCCTCCTTCACTTTGAAACCTGCATACACTAACAATCAAACGGTTACATAACACCTGAATATTCCATAAAACAAAGCATATTCAACATATAGACCAAGGAGTATATGAAACAATTCATTAACAACAAATCATTGAGAAGAATGGACTTATTTGTATTAAGGAAACAAAAAAGAAACCATTACAACCTGAGCCTTGGTGTTGTGCAAGTTCCTCCCAGGGTCCAGCAAGAGTTTTCCTCTACTTTGACAAGCTCACCCACTTCCAAATGAAACAAGAAAGGATGGTAATCTCTCCTCACAAGCTTAACAATGGAAGTCCTAATTCCAGCAGCATTTACCCTTTGGAATGTTCAGCTTTTAACCTCCCCTCCTTTGGCCCAATGCCTGTATTTATAGTGTTCTAGAGGAAGTTATTTAGTTCTAACATCAATGGGATACTCCCTCTTTTGGATGGGGGAGCTCCTCTCTTGATGGGATAAGTTCCTCTATCATAGGGATGCATGAACCATCTGGAGGCGCTCAATACACGTCAAACACTCTTCTAGAAGGCTCTAGAAGTGACCACAAGTTACTTTTTAAAGATGAAACTCGTGCCTTTTGACCTTTCTAGGGGTACGCACCCATCCTTTGG
>APFE031054478.1:27958-74627 GCA_000404065.3 Pinus taeda
ATTCATGGGTTATTTAAGATCAAGTTGGTCTAATGTGCATTGATGTAAAAGTTTGTTTCTTTAATATACATTAGTAGTTATGTAATCTGACGGTCACAAAATATTCTAGGCATAGAGTGATTTGATGGCTCATATTCTCCTTGATACTAGCTGCTATTAATTGTTGGTTTAACGCTTAATTGGTCCATGATTTCTATTTAAAGAGCATGGAGGGTCATTTGTCAATGATTTATCGTGAAAAAATATCTTATATACAAATTTATATCTTACATTAATATATTGCCTCAAGTGGCCATGTTGGTTGTGTTCATAGATAATTTCCCACTTAGAGGGTTTTAACCATGTAAGACTATTGGTGTATTGATCTTTGATCTGATTGTGTGAGTGGTTGCATGTGATGTACCCCCATGCCTAGGTGCCCTAAAAAACCATATTCTTGAGAAATTTTGGCTTCAAAAATCAAGGAATTCAAGAAAGCACACATGGCATACACAAGCTTGCGTAACTACCAATAAAAATAAACAATTGTGTAGTGTAATAATAATAATTCATCAACATACATGTAGAGTACCAGAACTGCTTTATCTTGACATCCTTTTTGTCCATATTTACCTCCTTTTTCCTACCGCTATCATCCAAATAAATGCAGCAAACATAAGGTTTTGACAAGGTAAACATTCATATGTCCTCTTTTTTATATTTTTTCAATATGCCTTATTGTTCTATTAAAGTTTACATGCAGCGACAAAATTGATCTGATTCTACAGTTAATCCACAGATCTACAACCACTTCCATTGTTGATAGGGTTCGAGTGCCCCATCTCATCAAAGGAGTATATGGGTAGATAGGGAATGATCCTTTCATGGATTTCTTCCTATTCATTTGAGCTAATTCACCAGGAGATCTGCACTATAACACGGTCAACCATGGTGGTCAACAATAGGAAAGCGCACTGGAACAGAGTCCGAATTTTAAGAGATTTCATCGATTTGCTTTTTCAATAGAAAATTGACAAATAAGCAATATGATCTAGTTTTGATAAGGAGTATCGTAAAGTCCTATAGGCTTAAATTTTCTCGTATTGTTAAAAAGAACTCTATAAAAACACTGACAACTCTGTGTAATGCGTGTGCCACCGTATGTAGTTTGAGCATTCTGTAGAACTCTTTTTCGCTTAATGCAAAGTTCTTATTTCATATATTTTATGTGTTGTTGATCTAAGGCCACTGATTGTGTTGGGCCGCCAAAATTAACATTCAATTTCACTATTTTTCACCTTTATCCTCATTTTGTCACTTCATTCTATTACATTATCATTACATAAACCTACATTATCACTACTACATGAGTTCACATTTACATTTTCCAAAGTTATTATTTTCATGTATTTAGAGTGAATTTATGATTAAAAGTTAGAGAAATAACATGTATTTTCTATACCTAAAAGTGGCTTGAGTTTGATGACACGTGTATATCATTTGGAAGCTTCCAAGGCACCCTCCCAAGATCAAATTCGAATTTCAACTCAAGAGGTGGACCATATTCCAAGGAGAAAAATCATGGAGATCTTGATGTGTTATAGGATTTATATATAGTCTTTAGGGATAAGTTGAGACAAGTATGGATTTAGTAGATATTTAAGGGATCTACATTTATTGAGTAGATATCCCTAATTTATGTATAAATAAGAGGAACATTCTTCAAAGGAAGGTGAACAGTTGTTAGTTATTCATTAGCATCAGATTTATGATTGTTCATTCAACATGAATAATATCATTTTCTCCAAATCATGAGTTATGAGTGTTGTTTGATTCTTAAGGTGTGATAGCTGTTCATGTGTGCTCATTGAGGAATGGAAGGATCCCCATACCAAGATAAGTACACTTTGTTATAGAGTAATGTTCATAGTTGTGAATATAATAGTTTTAATTCTGGATGTTCATCTGATTTCTTTGTTGTATATATTTGTAGATCATTTCAATATGAATTCATGTTATGGCCATGTTTTGTTGTGTGAAGATTGATCTCCTTTCAGTAGCTAGTTTTTACGTGAGAAGGACAACCAAGATCTCCTAAGTTAGAAGCCTCTTCTCCATGAGATAGACTGAACTAAAAAAAGATTTACTTTCTTATATGCTTTCCTAGATTAAATTTATGGGAAGATTGATTTCCTTTCAGTAGCTAGTTTTTATGTGAGAAGGACAACTAGTTCCTCCTGAGTTAGGAGACTCTTCTCCATGAGCTAAGAATTGAACTGAAAACAATATTTACTTGCTTTCATTTATATGCTTTCTTTCCTTCTTTCTTAGATGTTTGGCAATGTTATTATAGAAAGATTGTAGAAGGACAATCAGGACTCTTGAACAAGAGACTCTTCTCTATCTTCTAAAGTAAACTAATTCCATTGATCAAACATTTTTATGCTTTCATAAAATAGATTTGAATATTTTCTTTTCAAATTATTTTAGATTTGTAATATGCATTTCCATTCTAAACAAACTTCCTACACCAGTTTCATCTGAGATCCCATATATTTTGGTTTGCTTCTAAGTTTACAAAACCCCCGGGTTGACAAATTAAATGATAGGGATTTATCATACAATTAAATCACCCTACATTTTGGTGCAGTTGCGGGGGAAGTGAACTTAGATGTAAGCTTGTTAGGGGGATTGTTTAGGAAGCATTTTCATTTAGGACCATTTTTATTTAGGGTTAATTGTATTTAGGCATTTTCATTTAAGTTTATTCTCATATTGAAAAAAAAACATAGAAATAGAACATAAATCAAAAACCCCGATTCACTAAAAAAACACAATAAAAATCCATATGTATATATGTAAGAATGATGAGTGTAAGTTTGGAACAACTCACTCACATCCTAGAAAGAGTCAAGATCTCCTCTTCTTGCAAACAAGAGATCTTCACAACAACCAAAAGCTCAACCAAAAGCTTAACTACTCATCTAGAAGAAAAAAATGAAATAACATTCGAAGAATCATGTACATCTCATGATGAACAATTATTTGAACACGAGATTGACGAGGCCAAAGAGAAGTTGCAGCATGATTTGAATCAGAGTGGAAATCATGCCTATGAAAGCCTTATGGAAAGGTGGTGGTTTCAAGCGAGTACAAGGTTAGATCAATTTCATTTTTGTTCTTATTTTATTAAATCACACACAAAAACTAGAATCGATCATCCTTGTATATTTTCATTTTAAAATTACAAAATTGAAAATAAATATATTTTTATTACTAAAATTGCGTGAATGGTTAAACTGGAATTTAATTACACGTAATGGTTGTAATTTTTCAATTAGCATAGAGTAAGGTAGGATGGATGATATTTTAAATTTCTAATAAGTATGCTCTCCTCGTGTGTCTTTACATGATCTCGAGGATCAAAAAGTAGGATGTCTATAAACATTTTCAGGGTTTGTAATAATTTTGTCTCCATTTGCTAAAAAAATTTCATCCGAAATTAATAAAAAAAAATCTTGATTATTTTAGGGTTAGAATAAAATTTAAATTCTTTTTAAAAATTTGAATTTAAAAAGAAATTAACAAAGAAAATGAGGAATAAAATTCAAAATTTTTTTTTTTTTTAAATATAATAGTTTCTTTTGTAAGCAACCTAAAAAATTAGGAATATAATAATCCAATTTTTATTTTAAGTTTTAAAAAAAATCAATAGAAAAATAAATCAATTAAAAAAAAAAACAAAATAAATCAATTTTATTTTAGTTAAAAAAATAATTTCAAAATAAAAAAACTACACATTTGTTAACTACCACATGATCTTGCGCTTCGAGTGTTTCATAGAGCGGATGGTTTTTGATCATTAGAAGAAACAGAGTGAGGAATCCACTGAGAATAATGACCCCTCCAAAGGTCACCAAAGAAATGCACGATTTACTGTAAAATTTCCACCACGTCTATTCTGCTCCAATATTCACACCTCCGCAGACACAACCGATAACTTATCTGTCTCAAACCAATGGATCTCCATACTATGAAATTGAAGCAGTTGAGGCGTCCCTGGCATCTGATCTTCCTGGCCTTAACTTGACAGATATTCAGATTACTAATCCCCATGGGATTCCACAATCTCTAGCTAGGGGTAGAGCTTACTATGTGGGAGGAGGGCCAGAGAAGGAAAGATTGGCTATGGAATTTGAAGAGGAGGATAATGTTAGCAGGGGTGAAACTGGTGCCTTGGCTGTTGGATCGAATAAATATCTGGTATTAATCATATTTTATTTTTAATTTAGTTTAAATTTACTTTTTCCTGATAGATTTAGTATTTGTATTTAATATTATTTGAGTTTTATTTAATAGTTTTTGTTTTCTTTATTTTAATTTTAATTTTTATTTTATTTTTTAAAGTTTAATTTAGTTTGATCGTTTAGATTTTCATTTATTTATTTATTTTCAGTTTGTAAATTTAATTTATATATGATGGAGTGAATTTTATTAATAAATGATTATTTCAGTTAAAAAAATCAAAAGGATTTAAAAAAATCAAAAACAATTAAAATAATAATAATAATAATAATAAAAACAATTAAAATATAATAATAATAATAAAAATAAAAATCAAGAAAAGTAAAAAATCAAAAAAATTAAAAACAAACAAAATCAAAACAAATAAAAAAATCAAAACAATTAAAACAATAAAAAAAAACAACAAACAATTAATTTTTTTTTGCATATGGACATTTCATAATTTTTGAAACAACTTATGCTAACTTGCTTTTTTGGAGTTACTTCAAAGGAACTTGTGCGTAAAGGCAACACCTACAAAATTTTCATTTCATTTTATTTTGGTTGCTAAGCATTCATACTCATTCTTGCATTTTATATCTTTCAAAAAGCTCTTATAGTTTTCATGCAGGATTTGTACTAAGCTTTTACAAGTGCGCCAATGATCCAAGTTCATGCAGTTGTGATCTCCATAAATCACATTCATCATTGAAAGTTTGAAGGAGCTAATTACATATGTTCCGACATTTGTCGCTACACAGAAATCTTTTGCATCATGATATGTTTACCCACACTTCTCCTTCAAAGCCTCATCAATCATCCATGTTAAAGTCCATTGATTCATTACCTTATCCATCATGACTTCATGCATGTCTACTTTTCTGAGTCGCATACATTTTTGCCTACTTTTTAGTTCATTTTTTTGCCTCATGAATAAACCAGCCAACTCTCTACATTGCCTTGTTTTCGTTGCCATAAAAACTGTTTGACCATAACATCTTGTATCTATAGTCCTACCAATCATTTTGTACGAACTTGTGTTGACTAATATGGGATTCCTTAAGGACCACCTTTCAACAAGTCTTGACCCATCGACCTCAACACCTTATTTGGGATAAAGACTAGAGTCATTATTAGTACCTTGAGGCTTGCATGCCTTAATGACAAGTCTTCTCACCAACATACAATGGGAATACATTAATGTCCCTTGTTTGTTGGATCTTGAAAGTGGTTCGACATCAACTCATCCATTCGCATTTCACAAGATGTACTTGGGTACCTTGGTACTCAGATATTAATGGTGAGTTTGCCTCGCATTGGTTAACGACATTCATCAATGGCTGATAATCCATTGACTTCTTTCCATGTTCGACATCGACACATTTATTCACATGGCGTGCAGATTAGGTCTCTGATTCACAGTTTAGATTTTGCTTTTAAACTGTTATTTCATAGATTTAATTCATGGATGCCCTGTTTTCATGTTTTTAAGATGCAGTTCAATGAAGATCGCGACTAGGTTCATTTGATTGATTTCTATACCGTTCATTTCATTTGCTTAATACCTAGCACAAACTCAGTAATTTCATTTCATTCATTTTCCTAGCACAACTTAGTCATTTCATAGCTCAGTAATTTTGTTTTTGTTTTGCTTTTTGCATTGAAATAAAGTTGCAGTAGATAAGAGTGGCAGTCTTTCTCAGCTTCTGAATTCAAGCACATTATCATTTGCAAGTTGATAAATTAGGATTTTCTTTATGTCATTTCATGCTTTCATAGTTAGCTTTGTTTAGCTGTAGCATAAAAATCCAAAAACAATTTATAAGTTGAAAGGAAGATTAACATAACACATCTATTGAAAAGAGTTAAAATCATTATCCAATCATTCTAAATACTCAATTCAATTAGAACTAATTCTAGAGATAACATTTAGGATAATCAATTAACAATAAAATCTTAGGAATAACATCCTAGTATAGATAATAACATCATCTCAACACTAATTCTAGAGTTTGACATTAACTTAGGTAACGATAACATAATCACCTTAACGACATAAAAGACTTCTAGCACATACAATGCACTTGCACTTCATCAGTTTATCTGCCCTGGTCAATAATTTATGCTTACAATTTAAAAACATTAAATTGACTAAACAATACACAATGCTAAAGAATTAATTACTCAATAAATGCATAATGGAAATATAGATAAATAGGGGATGCAAAAAACGCTTCTCTTAGAAAAAAATATCATCTAAATACATATGCTAGACATTCCATCGAACAATAGGATCTATTGCACTTTCACTCTCTATAATAAGCCACCCCCAAGTTGAGATAATGATTCCACAATGATGGGTGCCCATGCAAACTCTATCATCCACAAATAATTAGCTTACAAGATTCCTCTATGTGCAAAATCACATAATAAGATCTCAACTATCACAATTATTCAACCAATCTCATGACAATCTCAAATTTCACCTATCTTTCCAATTCAACTGGCATAACAGAAGCAAAGGAATCTCTTTCTCTACAATGTGATCCCTTGAGCCATCCCATTTCCCTCCAAGGCTCCAATGTTTCTGGCTAGAAAATATCAATGCTATAAGCTCCATAGGCTTTCAAACATGGACATATTCACTAGTAATTCCAAAGCTTACATGCACTTAGGCATCTCAAGTTTGAATATAGAAAGTATTAACACATAACCATTGACAATAAATCTCAACAATATAATTATTCTCCTCTCTAAGAAGCAAGAGTATCAACAATAAATGAGAATAATTAGTGAGGAACCCCCAAATTTGCCAAAAAGGTAAGGATGAATATGCACACTCTCATAGTGCCACAAGGATTCCCCAAGAAGCTCACATACCCAACTTTTTTCAACTAATATAAATATGGGTAAACAAAATATAAATACCGATTTCCAACCTCTTTAGCTACCCCCATCTTGTGGTATCATAACCCCGTGTACTCTTGTCCTTGTTTGTCTAGTAGTTAGTGATGTATTCTATTAATAATATATGAAACCATTACATAACTAGTTCCTCTATCCTTTCATCATGTACAAATAGACATTACTAAAATGGGGATGAAAAATCAGGATATTACGTTTCTCTCCCCCTTATTTCAACACTATCATCAATGCTGAACACCACACACACACGCACACAAAACCTTACACCAAGAATTTAAATAAATGTGGGCATGCTTATGACATAACATAACTAGGCCCTTTGACCTTTCATAATGTACAAATAGACATTACTAAAATGGGGATGAAAACTCAAAGTATTAGATTTATCTCCCCCTTATTTAGCACTATCCTCAATGCTTAGCACACATATATATAAACACACACACACACACACACACACACACACACTTACATCAAGAATTTAAAATAAGTGTAGGTATGCTTATCGCATAGCACCTTCAAACTCCTATGTTGATTCTTTAAGTCTGGAGTACACCCACCAGACCTTTACTTACCATATGACTCTATTTTGGAGCACCATGGCCTTCCTATCCAGTATATGCACTGGTTATACTTGGAAGTCTCATTCTAGCTCAACCCGAATCAAAGTCTAATCAATGAAATGTTTAGGGTCATGTAGATACTTTTTCAACAGAAACACTTAAAACATATTATGCACTTACATGGAAGAAGACAATGAAAACATGTAGACAACTGGTTTTGTTCAGTCCAATATCATGATCTTCCATCTCCCTGAGTAACTTTGACCCAAGTACCACTATGTCTACTAGGTTGCCAAAACTCATTGGAGTATTCATTTTATGCAATCCAAAGCTTCAAATGGGCACATATTCAATGATGATTGATATCCATTATTATATGCAAGCTCAACCAAATGAAACTATTCTTCCCACTTAGATGGTTTATCCATCACAAGTGTTCTCAACATGTCTTCAATATATTTGGTTCTCTCTTTGTACACCCAATTGTTTGTGGATGATATGATGTACTAGGATCATGATATGATGATCTACATGGTTAGGATCATATAGATACTTTTTCAATAGACACATGAAACATGTTAAGTACTTTTAGCAAGCAATACAAACATGTATAGAACAAGTCTTATTCAGTCCAATATCTCAAACAGAACATAAAACTAGGTTTCTAACTTGGTACAATTGCCAAATTCAATGAGATTTTCTTTTGATCTCTTTTAAAAACACATGCTCAACTAATTTAAATTCTCTAGTTGTCTTGCTCTTATCTATAGATCTCTTTTGTTTGTTATAATATGCTTTCAAATTCTACTTAATTTTAATCATATGCTCCTCCATCTCCTTGAGCAACTTTGGCCCAAGTACTACTATGTCTATTGGGTTGTCCAAACTCATTGAAGTATTTCATTTTCTAAAATCTAAATCTTCAAATGGAAAAATATTCAATGATGCTTTATATCCATTATTATATGCAAGCTTAACCCAATGAAAGTAATCTTCCCAATTTGATGGTTTATCCATCACATGCATTCTCAACATGTCTTCAATTATTTGGTTGACTTTATTTGTCCACCCAATTGTTTGTGGATGATATGATGTACTAAACTTCAAAATTGTGCGAATCCTTTAAATAATCCCCTCCAAAAGTTTGAAGTAAACTTTGGATACATGTTTGAAACAATAGCTTTTGGTACTCCATGCAATATAGCAATTTCCTTCATGCAAACTTATGAAATGTTAGCTTCCTTGAGACCAAGTTTCACTAGAATAAAATGAGTAGTATTTGTCAATTTATCCACTATCATCATTATTGAATGTTGTTTCTTTTTTGTCTTGGGTAATTTGGTTATAAAATCAATGGTTACAACTTCCCATTTCCACTCTAAAATTAGCAATGGTTATAACAAACCAACTGGGTGTCAATACCTATCTTTCTCTCTTTGACATTCCATAAATCTAGAAATATAATATGCTACATCCTTCTTTATTCTTGGTCAAAAATATCTTTTCTCATGGCTGAAATTACTCTTTGATGTCAGTTGTCTTACATATGGAACATTATGTGTTTCTTTCATAATTAAATTCCATAATTCACGAGAGTTAGGAATACACTTTTATACAAAATTATGCCATCTTCATGTAATCTATATTTCTTAAATTTCTATGGTACTTCCTCTTGCCATAAACTTTCTTTTGTTTGCATGTAATGCTAATGTTTAGAAACAACCTCTAAATTTTTTATTTTTAAATCTAAAGTATGCATACTACTGGACGCAACATGTATAATATGTACAATTTTTCTGAGTGCATTTGCAACTTTGTTCTCCTTTCCTTTGATGTGATTGATGTCAAAGTTATATACACGAAAAAGTTCCAACCATCTTGTTTTTTTGGCATTTAAGGTTGGTTTCTCAAATAAATATTTCAAACCACTATGGTCTATCCTCATTTCAAATTCCTTTCCCATTAAATAATGCCTCCACATTTGTAATGCATGTAATATGACAACAAGATCCAAATCATGTGTGGCATAATTTATTTCATGCTATTTAAATTTCTTTAACTCATAACTAATAACATTTCCATTATGAGTAAGCACTCCACCATGTCCTTATTTTCATGCATCGTTGCACACCACAAAATCTTCATTTTGATATGAAATCTTCAAGATTAGGGCACTTGTAAGTAAATTCTCCAATAATTGAAAACTATATTCACAATAAATCGTCAATACAAATTTAGTTCCCTTCTTTTGTAAGGAAATGATAGGATGAACAATCTTATAAAAACATTGAGTAAATATTCTATCATATCTAGCAAATACCACACATGATATGTCTTCAATGACATTTCTTGGTGTTGACCAGCTTTTGATTACTTCTATATTCTCTTTATCCACGCCTATGCCTTATTTTGAAATAATGTGCCCCAAATAATGAATCCACTCTTGGTAAAAATAACACTTATATAGACATAATTGATGCTCCTATAGCACTTATAGTACCAAGTTTAGATGATGCACATGCTCTTCCTTCTAACTTGGAATAAGTTAGTATGCCATCCAATAATACAATAACAAACTTATCTAAATAATTAAGCACATAAGTACAATTGGTGCATTTGTGAATCCAAAAGGAACCACTACAAACTCATAGCGCCAATACCTTGTTCTAAAATTTGTCCTACTTATGTCTTCTTCCTCGATCCTTACCTAGTGATATCTTTATCTCAAGTCTATCTTTGAAAATATATTTGATCCTCTTAACTAATAAAAGAGATCATCAATTTTGGGTAGAGGGTATTAATTCTTCACAATGGCTTTGTTTAGTTGTCTAAAGTCAATACATAACCTCAATGTTCCATCTTTTTTTTCACAAAAAGTATTGATGTGCCCCAAAGTGAAACACTTTGGAGTATGTACCCTTTCTTCAACAATTATTCCAACTACATTTGCAACTAAGGAATCTTTGATACTTGAATAGATCCAAGCATCAATTCAATAGAAAAACCTATATCCCTCTTTAGGGAAAACTTGGTATCTCTCCAAATATATCTTCAAGCTCCCGTAACACTATGAAATATTCAAAGTTGGCTCTTTGGACTTCTCTGGTTCCTTTACAACTACATATAGTTTCCATCATTTCTTGATACATCTCTTCAATTGTAAGGCTAAAATCTCCTTTATAGAAATCGGTCTTGGAATACCTTACACAGATATTTGTTTTCCATCTTCGTTAAGGCATGCAATTGTCATATTATGACAATCCAAGACAACATGATTATTTTCCAACCGGTCCATTCAAATGAGAACATCATAACATCCCAATGGAATGATATTTATGTATGTAAATATATTTGTTCCTTCTAGATTTATGGGACAACTCTTGATAATTTCATTAATCTTTTTCTTGGTTCTAGTGGCTAGTTGAACCAACCATGATCTTTTAAGCTTTTGTTTCATCAAATGAAATCCATCCATTGTTCTAGGATCCATGTAGCTATGGCTTGCTCCTAAATAAGTTAAAATAATAAAATGACAACTTATAATCTTATCTTTCACCTCAATCATATGGGATTAATGCTCTACTTGTTGATCCTCTAGGGTTGCATATATGCTTGGAATATTTATGCCCATGTCTTCCACTATTGTAACCTCTTGGATGTTACATAGGATCCTCATTTTATCATATCTATGAGGGCATATCCAACTTTTGAGTGGTTGTATTCCTTTTTCCCCAACGGGTCTTCCATTTTTTATTCATTTTGAGCATGTTGACTTTGTTGATATCCTTTAGGGCTATTTCTTTTGAAAGGTGTCTTGAAACCCTTATTCCTATGATCTGAATTTTCCTTCTTCTTATCCCTCCAATATTTCTGAGAAGTATACTTGCCTTTGTTTTGATCATATAAGTACTTAGCTTTTCTAATGGTTTCAGCCAAAGTACTAGACTCATCAAATTGAATCTTATCTTTACAAAAAGGGGGTAGTCCACTTAAGAACCTCTAAACTTTTGCTTTCTCCTTCTCGATAAAGTCCACATACCTCGATAACTCTAAGAACTTTCTTTCATATTACTCCATGGTCGTGCTTCCCAAACTGAGTTCAAATAAATCTTGCATATTCTTATAATAATAGTGCTATGAAAGATATTGCTACTATAAATATGATTAAATTGTGTCAAAAAAATCCCCTTCTCATAAGTGTGCTTGAATTGCTTTAATTAGTTCCCCCACATAGAGGATCTTCTTTGCAAATGATATATGGATATTATAGATTGCAAATAGATGAGTACCTATACAATTGTTTTTTTCCTTTTTAATTCCAAGTAACCAAATTTTAGCATCATCTCCCCTTCTATTTCACTATCAAAGGGATGTGTCTTAAGCTTCTTGAGCTTGTCTTGCAAACTAGTCAAATCATTCCATTTTCTTTGATGTTTAATAAGACACACTTCAAGGTATCTCTCGGAACCATCATATGCATATAAAACCTTGGATGAATGAATGGGTGAGTGACTATATATCCAATTTATGCTAGCACTTCTTGAGTGCCTAGACCCTTTGTATTAATTTCTCCTTACGTGAGGTCTTCCTTCTTCCTCATGTCTTGAGCATGACCTAATTTTTACTTGTGTTTGTAATTGATTTAGCTCTACAATATTTTAGGATTTATTTTATTTTTTTCTTCATGTCTTATTATTATTTCATTACTATCCTTGTAGCTCTGCATTTTTTCTCTCAATCTCTTCATAATTTCTACCAGTTTAGCTAGTTCATATTTTCTTGTGTGCCCATTAGATTCAATAGCTTCATTACCCAAAGTAATGTTTAGGGATTTATCTTCCATCTCATGACTACAAACTCTTTTTTACTCTTCCATGTCCCTAATTTATAATTTTGAGATGATCTTGTTATATTGATACCTTTAATTCTACAAATATACATACAACTAAATTTTGTTAGATAAAAGCAAGCAATTATAAAATTATGGAATTCACATGTATGATTTTTGTGGTCATTAGGGTCACTAGTAGGCTTGTTTTCCTTTTTTGAGAAATTGTACGTTCCTAATGAAAAATTTGAGTGGACCATTGTATTTTTATTTTAATTATATTTCTATTGACTATTTATATGCTTAATTTAGTTTTCTAAGCTTAAAATTATGGCCTATTCAAGTTTGGCTTATTTTTCTATTTTTCGCCTTTAATGCTATAGGAATTTTTCTATTAGTTCCCTAAATATTTGGATTATGAGATTCCAATTTTGACTCTATTAATGGATTCTATAGTCCAATATTTTTCCATTGACTATTCTTGTGTCTCATTTTGGGCTCTTAGAAAACAATAATGCCTCGTATAAGTGAACTAATACCTTATTTATCCCCTACATTATTTTAGGTATAACTTTCACATCTTAGCTCTGTTTTGTGCCCAAAATATCATGTTGGAAAGATATTTTCAAGATATATCATGTAGATTGTAGAGACTTTGATACTAGTGGTACACACAATTATTGTTAGATTTAAACATCTAAAAATGTTTTTTAGGGCCTCAAGTGTTCATATTGTTTATGACCTAAAAAACATAGGAAAAACATGACAATTTCATAATATGATGTGGCCTATAGATGTGTCCTTGACATGGAACCCATGTCCACACATCACCCTAGGGTGGTGCTAGTTCACCTCTTCCACCACTAGACTTTCCATATCAACACCTTTCCTCCTTATCTCTCTTTCTTCTTTTACCTTTCCTCCATTTTCCTTCCATATTCTCTTTCTTCATTTCTTTATTTTCTTTTACTTTATCTTCTCTTTATTTCTTTATCTCCCTTTGAATTTATATTTATCCTTTCCATGGCCTAGCCTAGTGATACTAGTCTATCTAGCATTTCGCAGACCTCACTACCACTTGGCAGCCTCCGAGACCATTAATGGGACAAGAGGGTCCCATAACATGACCATACTCCTTACAACTGGTGCCCATTCATTGTTGATCTCTAGCATACACAATCCAAATACAATGGTCAACCTCACCCAAATCAATGGTTGACATGCATATCAAGATTTTTAATTGCATGGGAGTTAACTTACCTAAAGTATATGATATTGTGGTTTCCCAAACCACCCTTCCCCACATGGCACATTGTGATAGGTGTTAAATCATTTTGAAGTTTCAATAAGACTTTCAAAAGGTCTCGATATCACTTATGTGGTATCATGACTCACCAACATGACACAGATCCCATGCCAACATGTGAAGCCACCCCATAACACACAACATACCGCCCACTAAGACATGCAATTGTGGAAAGTATACATCACCACTCATGTGGAATATACATCATTAGTGACATCACTATATGGAAAAATTCCCCTTTTTTACGAAATTTCAAAAATTCATAAATTTCAACTATTTCAAGGAATGATTTCTCCAATTGCTAATGCATCTTGGCTTGACCTTTACACACAAAAATTGATATGCTCTTTAGCTCTTTCAACCCAAATGCTACAACTGAAGCTATGCTACCAATTTGTTATGTACCACAATGCCTAGGTACCTTTAAAAATCATGTTATTCACAAAATCTAACTTATGATACCATTGTTTTAAAAACAAGAAATTCAAGAAACCATGCTTCATTCATTGACTCATGTAAAAACTAAGAAACATAAATTATTGTGCAATGCTAGTATAAAAGTGATATAATAATGATGCTCCATTAGCATACACAAAATTAAATAACTAATTACTCAATAAATACACAACATAAATATAGATACACACAACCGAAAAATATATACACAAGGGACACATAAAGCACTTGCCTTAATAAAGATTAACCAATTGACTACAGATGTTAGATGTTCCACCCAACCATAGGCTCTATTGTACATTCACTCTTTACAACATGCCACCCTGAAGCCAAGGCCATGATTCCACAAATATGGGTGCCTAAGCCCACTCTATCATTTAGAGATAGTTATCTCAGGAGATTTCTCTGTTCACATAGTCACACAACAATCCCAACTATCACAATTACTCAATCAGTGCAATGACAATCTCAAATTCTATATCTCTTTCACATTTATCCTACACAACTGAAGGAAAGGAATCCGTTTCTCTACAATGCAGTCCCTTAGACTAATCCATTCCCCTCCAAGGCTTTATTTCTACCTGGTTAGGAAATCCCAATGCTAGAAGTTGCAAATCTTTTAGCTATGGAAAAATTCACTAGCAATGCAACTGCTTACATGCACTCAAGAATCTTCTCAGGATAAAATATATAAGTATTAATGCACATCCATCTAGTAACAATGACGCTTAGCAATAAAATTCCCCTTCTCTCAAAGAAGCAAGAACACTAACAATGAATGAAAATAATGAGTGAGGAACTTGCAAACCTTCCAAAAAGGAGAGGTTAAATATGAATCCTCTCATAATTCCACATGGATTCCCCAAGAAGCTCACATACCCACCTTTTTCTCAATGAATTGAAATATGGGTATAATAAAATACAAATAAAAATGACTAGTCTCTCTAGCCACCTCACTCTCATGGTATCATAATCCCCATACTCTTGCACTTATCCATCTAACAGTCAGTGATGTATTCTACTAATAGTTTTAAAAACAATTACATATTTAGGTTCTCTAGATTTTCATCACATAAAAATATACATTATTAAATTGGGGATCAAAACTTAGGGCAATGCATTTCTTAAGGTGCTTGTTTTGTGTGGATATACCCTTAGTTTTGTCCAACATGGTAGTAGAGCTAGTTTGAAGAGTTTCTCTTATTGTTGATCAAGATATTGAATGTATGTTTCCACATGACTAAAATATTTCTAGGTTTTGTCCTTTTTGTGCATTTTTAGGATGATTGAACTATTCCATTGCATCTAAAGTATTGCTTTTAGTTTGAAACATTTTTTGTTTCACTCAAAATGTTTTTTATTTGCCCAAGATACAACCTTTTTTTATTAGATATAGAGGAATAAAATCAAACTAAGCAATTTTTTGTTGTTGTTGAATTAATATTTCAATTTTATTGTTTTTATTCCCAATTTGCAACTCTTTTTGAGATGTGCATGTTGTTTGCTACACACTTTATGCAATCTCGATATATTAGAACACAACAAAAAGTTTGGTATTTTTTTTCCTTTGTACTTTGAGTGAATTTGACAAATCATAAATAGAAAGAAAATTTTTGTTTTCCATGTATGCTAGTTGAGATCTAACCACTTGATGATAGACAGTAAAAAAGAAGAAGGCGACCTCTCTCATCATTCATCCAATTTGTTGTGTAAGAACTATTACCTCGTTTGGTTGAAACTTTAATTTATTATAAGTTGTTATGAATAATTTGCCTTAAAAATGATAATAAACCAATAATTATTGTCCACTTTGAGGGGAATCTCCTTTTACAATGAATAAAATGTATAAGACAAGATTTGATGATCCCAAGACTAGGTCTCCTTAATATATATACAAGAGACAAAGGGTACAATTATAAAGAAATGGTACAATGGAAGGTTCTAGCTGACATAACTATATAACAATAGAAATGTAACAACTGAATACATAAAGCTTAATAATGGTTTTAAGGTTAACATGGGGCACATATATAGCTTAACATTCCCCCAACCCCCAAAGCAAGTGTTGTCCTCAACACTTGATTATTGCAAGTGTTTATGCATGAATAACTCATCTTCCCATGTCGACTCTTCCATCGGTAGGATCTTCCATTTGATGAGGTGCTTAGTAATTGCTCGATTTATCAACTGCTTAGTCCTTGTTTCCAGGATTATTTCTAGTTCTAGTATCTTGTCACCAATTACGTTCTTTGAGCAAGAAACATGCAAGATTGAATGCATACATGAAGATGGAATCAACTCTAATTTGTAACCCATACTTCCAATCCTCTACAACACTTTATAGGGGCCATAATACCTTGATGCTAATTTATTGATTTTTTGTTGTTTAAGGGACATCTGTTTATATGGTCATAGTCTCACAAATATTCAACACCCTACTTAAAATTCCCTTTCACTATATTGTTGATATGCTTGTCATTTCATCATATATTGTGCTATAACTAAATTGTCCTTCAATAGTTTGAGAACCTCTTGTTTGTGCCCTATGTGGTCCTCCACCGTTGAAGCCTTTATTATCCTTTTCAAGGATAAGGTGATGGATGGAAGATGATATCCATAAAAATGGGGACATTTTTTATGAAGTATGGAAGGATGTGTTGCACCACCATTTGCTAAGGGCAACCACTTGACCCATTATGCTTGTTTTTTGGATTCAAAGAAACATAGATATCCTTTTAAACATTTATTTACAATCTCAATTTTCCCATTAGATTGATGATGATAAGATGAGCTATGAGCCAATTGAGCACACAAACAAAAAAATAATTAAGTCCAAAATTTTATAGTAAAAATTGGATCTTTGTCACTTACAATAAGCTTCGATTTTCGATGTAGCTTTTGGACTATTTCTATGAATGCCTCTGCTACTATACTTGCTTTAAACGGGTGAGAAAGAGAAAAAAATGGGCATATTTTTTCATTCGATCTACCACTATCATAATGATATTCTTTCCTTCAAATCTGGGTAAACATAAAATAAAACTGATTAAAACTTCTTCCACATGTTGGCTTGGTATGGCTAATGATTCTAGGAGCCCTAGGGTCTTGATTGTCTCTCCCTTTTTCTATTGGTAGATCATACATTTAACCACAAACTTTTGCACATCTACTTAATACCTTCCCATTTTTTTTGACCCTATGGTGTGTTTTCAAGAACCATAATGTCCTTGTACAAGAGAAGTGTGTAGTTCCAAAAAGTCATTCTATTTGAGTTGAGAATTCTTATATAAGTATAAGAAATCTTGATACTACAACAAATCATTCCTCCACATAATTTTTTCTCCTGCATCTGGGTCCTCCTATAGTTGTTGAGTGATTTTGCATACCTTCTAATATTGCTTCCATTCTATCCTTGCTTCTTCCACCTAGTTAGATTGTGGAATGAACATAGCGCATAGTAAACCCTATGCATCTTCCACTTTCCTTGAGAGTGCATCTACTGCAATATTTTGTTTTCCCATTTTGTAGATAATTTCAAAGTCGTAACCAATCATCTTTGTAACCCAATTTTTTTGCTCTTTTGAAGATATTCTTTGTTCCAGGAAGTATTTCAAACTATCATGATCAATTTTTACTTTGAAGTGTATTCCTATTAGATATTGATGCCATTTCTTAATTGCATGCAATATGGCCAAAATATCTTTCTCATAGACAGGTCTTAGTGAGTTATTTCCTTTAAGTTCACTAATTTCAAAGGCAAGGGGCCTTCCTTCTTGTATCAAAACTGCTCCAATTCCATGGCCTAATCCATCACACTCCACAAAGAAGAATTTTGTGAATTTAGGTGTGGCCAGCAAAAAAGTTGTACACATAACTTTTTTAAGTATTTCAAAATTTTTGATTCCTTCTTTAGTCCAAGAAAATTCTTCCTTCTTCAATAATTATGTTAGAAGATCTGCTATTTGGCCATAATTCTTTACAAACCTGTAGTAATATTCTATCAATCCTAAGAATCCTTTATGCTTCTTAAAGGTCTTCGGAAATGGCTATTCCTTTAGAGATTTGGTTTGTTAGGGTCCACTTTGACACTGTCATGGGATACAATATCTCCGAAGTATTCCATATAGTTGTTACTTTTATAATAATGCTAAGATAATGTCAACATGTTGTACATACTCTTCCCAAGATTTTATATAGATTAGTATGACATCCAAAAATACTATCAAGCTCTAAAATGTTGAAGGTGCATTAGTAAGTCCAAATCAAATAACTAAAAACTCATAATGATCTTCATGTGTTCCAAAGGCTTATTTGGGAATGTCTTTTTACCTCATTCTAGTTTGATGATACCTTGAACAAAGATCCAACATAGTAAAGAAATTTGCTCCTTACAATTCATCTAATAATTAATAAATTATAGGAATATGAAGCTTATCATTGATTTGTCATTTTGTTGAGTTATAATTTGGAAATGTATACCATGAGCCAGGCATTTTTATAACTATTTCCACTAGTGAAAAGAAATCACTTTAGCTAGGTTGAATGATGCCAACCTCCAACATTTCTTGAACCATATGCTCAATTTCACTCTTTTATGCAAATGGGTACCTATAAGTCCTAATGTTAAGTGTTACACTTATAGGTTGCAAATGAATAGCATGGTCATGTTCTCAAGCGGGGGGAAGACCTTTAGGCATTGCTCCAAATAAATTGGAATGACTGTTGATGAATTTTTGGAGATCCACTGTAGCAGAGGATATGGATGTTTGAACATATGATGAACACAATTATTCAATTACACTAGGGCATCCCTTTTTTAGAAATTTTGTCATTCTATTGGAGCTTATCATTCTATAGGGTTTTCATTGGATACCTCTAAGCTCAATTTTGTTTCCTTATAAGGAAAATTTCATGACAAGATCTTGAAATTAGGGTTGTTGTTCCCAATGATTGTAACCATTGGACCCATATAACAACATCAACACCACCCATTTGAATTGATATAATTGGACTATCCAATAAATACTCCCCCATATTCAGCTCAATACTAGGGCACTTTCCTCAACAATCTATCACACCTCCATATGCAATCATTGCTTCATCCATAATGATCCATCTGCAATCATTGTTGTACTCTTCCTTACTTGTTGCGTAATAAAATAGGCTTTTGGTGGTCCAAAAGCTTCCCAGTGGGGAGGAATGATCCAGAATGATCCAGGGGGTCATAATATGTTCAAAAATCAAAGTGATTTTGAATATTTAGACGAGTTGCAGAAAGACTCAACTCTTGACAGGAGAATCGGGATTTCATGCAAAGGCAATGTGGAGTATCTTCGAGTGGGGCTCAAAGGTATCAATTCAAGCAAATCAAAATGGATTGAGATTAGGAAAGTAAGGAAGTTGTACTATTACTTACTTGTTGAGTAAAAAAACAGGCTTTTAGTGGTCCAAAAGCTTCCCAGTGGGGAGGAATGATCTAGAAGGATCTAAGGGGTTAGAATATGTTAAAAAATAGAAGTGTTTAGAGTCTTCTGAAACTAGTTCCAAATCACAGATCTTGTCGTTCTCATTCCAATGACGCTTGAATCGCCTCAATTCGACAATGTATGTGAAAGTTATCGCATTTTGAAGTTTTTGGCAAATAACTAAAAAGTCAACTTGTAGGGTTGACTGGGTTGTTGACTGGAAAACCATACAGTGAAGTCATGCTGATGTGAACATGCTGACCAGGCAGTACAAATGATGGTGGACCAATCCTATGATGCCAAGTGGAAGAACCATACGAGTTTAGGTGTCGATATTTCATTGGTCGTTTGGTTGTTGAAGTAGCCAAGTTAGGAGGCGCCATGTGGCCCAATGAAAGGGTGACACATGGCCCTCCGTTATTGGCCAAAAAATTATAATAGGCCAATTGTCCTTGGTAGGGTTCAAATCCTTGACCTCCTTCACAACATATCAACACTCTACTGTTGGGCCACACCAATCGTTCTTATTATATAATGGTCACCGGTTACATTTGAATTGACCATGTTGATAGTTTGGGAGGATGGGCTGGGCCAGGGGGCCCGTTCGACTGACCCTGACCACTGGTTTTGTTCACACTACATGACCACGGTGAAATGCGATGAAGGAGCTACAGTGGAGGGGGTGGGGATTAGGCCCCGACCCTTGGCCATATTAATGCCACATGACCCACACTGACACGAAGTTGGAGGGATTGGCAGAGGGGCGAGTGTGTAGCCCGAGCCCTGATCACATGTCATCCACGTGCCTAAGAGTGGGGCCAGAAATTTGGTGTTTAAGGGTTATTGGTGCATTTATGACCACATGGAATCCACGTGCCTCAGAGCGGGGCCAAAAATTTGGTGCTTAAGGGTTATTGGCGCATTTAATTAGGCAACAAATTGCACCGTTTATGAAAAGATTAGCACTGATCAGAGGTAAAATTTTTGCTCGACGATTAGCAAAAAGGAAAAATTCGTTGCTTAGTTAGCTAGTTGGGTCAATTTGTAGGACATATAGCAGAGAAATGTTCTAGGAGGCCTAACTTGGTCATTCTTTAGTCTTTTTGATCCCAAGAAGAGTCTACACAAGGGTTTTTGGGTGTTCTGGATGTAATGACAATGTTATTTTTGTGATGTGGGCATTGTAAATCAGGCATTTTACAGATCCAAGTCCTTTTGTGTTGTAGACAAAGACTGTTTTGAGGCCATATGAAGACCTTTTTGAGCATGGAAAGAGCCTAAAAAAGGGTTTTCCAGTCTTTTGGATGCATCTGCAACAATTGTTTCTTCATTAGAGTAACCATTTTCAATTTATTCTTAGTTTGATCACGGGAAAAGACCATTGCAACACTCCATGATGAAGTAGTTGGTTTTGTTCTTTTTAATCTCAGAATGAGTACAAGGACCCATTGCCACGTTCAGTGTGAGATTCCTTTTCCTTTTGCTGATATCATTTCTTTGTAAAAGGGAGTCAACTTGTGAGTGAGATTTCTCTGAAGGAGATGCTTCTTTGAAGGAGAAAAACGTGCCACACTAGATGGAGGTTTACTCTATGAGTCAAATATTTGTAATGTACTCTTTTTGTTGTTGAGATCAATAAAGCGGCCTAGCCATTGGAGTAGGGCCCGAAGACATAGCCCAAGAGGGGTGAACTCCATTATCACATGGATTTTCATTTTTACCACGTTGGATTTCATATAATTTTGTTTCATCTTTAAGTTCATTGAAAGCTTAACTATTCACAGTTGAACAAATTATAAACTAAGTTAACTTTTGAAGACTCAAATTTAACTTGCAAAGTCTCATAGGATGATTGATTTCCATTTTGAGATCATGTGGTATCAGAGCATGTTCTGACCAGATTGTGAGCATGGGTGAAAGTTTGTAGCATGCAAGGCTCTTAGAATTGGAAGAGATGAATTCTTCTCTCCAAGTGGAGAACATGGAATTGAGAAGATTGCTCCAAGCAACAGAGGATGAAAATAAGAAGTTGCGCCTGATGTTGTAGAATATCATTGAAGAGAAAATTGGGGAATGTTCAACTATTGAAGCTTCCCCCAAGGCTCAAAAAGTTTGTGGTCGTGGAATGACTGATGTGTGTACCCTTTGTCAAATGAAGAACACTGGTTATATGTTAAATCACAAGAGTGGTTTTCTTGAATCCTCATCTACCACTTCGTCTACAAAAGAGAAGGAGGAGATGGCTAAGCTCCAAGAAGAGGACCAAGAGTCTCAAATAGAAAAGGAAGTAAAATATACTTCTCCTTGAATTTATTCTCTTAACAATGATAATGTTTCTTTTGCACCATTTGAAAAACATACCAAGGCTATTGGTATGAAACTGTTGACCAAAATGGGGTAAAATGGTAAGGGTCTTGGAATTCATAGTCATGGAATTGTTCATCCTATTGAGGTGAAAGCACAACCTCGACATGAAGGTTTGGGATATGTTCAAGAAGAAGCTGGAGAATGCTCCATAATTGCAAAGTCAAGAAATTATTCAGGTGTGAAATTCGCGAAGAAATAACTCTTGCAGGTTGAAGGAGAATCATGTCATGATGATGATGTTGATGGAAAAATATCTCCAAATATAGATGGACACTTCAAAGGAAGAACTAAGTCAAGTTATCCTTGTTATTCAAGTTCTCCTTGCGAGGATCATAATCAAAAGGACCATCATTAAAGGTATAAATGTCCTGATTATTCAAAGGATTTATATGACTATAGACAGCATGATGATTTGAATAGAATGTTTTGGAATGTGTTTGCTAGCACTTTTTGTCGAGCACCTAACCATTGTGTAGACAAGTTCCAAAAAAGGAAACCGTTAGTCAAGAAAATGAATATGTCGATTGGAAGTGAGACCAGGAAGGAAAATCTAAAAGACATTTTTTCCAAGAAATGTTCACAAATTTTTTTGCACTCATTGCAACATAAGTGGGCATTGGATTGAGAAATGTTGGAAGCTACATCCACATATTTATCCTAAGAAGGAAAAACAGATCATGAAATCACCTGAGAAAGGGAAGGAAGAAGAACACATGAGGCACACAATAACCATTCCCGAAGCAACTCTAGAAGAAAGTGAAATGCAGAGAGAAAACTCCCTACTCTAGTTGGGTAAGAAATGGTTGGACTATTTGTCTAGTTAAATACTACATTTATTTTGTATTTCACATGTTGCATATCTCCACAGTTGGGTATCTTGTCAAAGTGATGTTGTGAATAAATGACTTTTATGCAACAAAGTTTTCTTTGACATGTTATGCTATTTTGGCTTGTTGTTAAGTCAATTTGTATGGGAATTTGAGAGTAAAATTCATGACATATTGTAAAATAATGCACTTCCTTAATGTATATTGTGATAAGCATCCTAAATTTTGGGATGAGAAGTTGGGTTACATCCAGCATGCCACCATCGTGTTAACCACTCATTTATGCAAGTATTTCTATTTGAAGCTTGTTTGGGTTATTTGCCAAAGTCTCTTTTGGATTTCATCATTGGTAAAGATTTTGCAGTAGATGGACATGATGATGAAGACAAATCCAAGCATTTAATTGAATAAATGCAACCAATGTGTCAAGGAGTAAAAGAGGAACTTGAGGAAAGCAAGATCAAGTACAAAGCAAGGCATGCCAAGCATCAAGTTGATCATGATTTCCAGGTGAAAGATCAAGTTTTCTTATATATAAACAAGGAAAAACTTCAAGATGAAGATTGAATGATCCACTAAGCAAAGAAGGCCATGAAGAGAATGTTCAGATTCCATCTATTGAATATTTTTCTCCTGAATATTTAGACGAGTTGCAGGAAGACTTAATTCTTGACAGGGGAATCAAGACTTCACATAGAGGCAATGTGGAATATCTTTGAGTGGGGCTCAAAGGTACCAATATAGGTAAAGCAAAGTGGATTGAGATTGGGAAAATAAGGAAGATGTACTCTTACTTCCTCAGTAAAAATATAGGATTTTGGTGGTCCAGAAGCTTCTTGGTGGCGAGGAATGTGACCCTGGTGAAAATTCCATGTAATAAAAGCTAAAAACAATAACCACGATTGATGGGACACTTATTCCTAGCTGAATGTTGGGAAAGGAATCCTAGGGGGTGTTCATTTGGTTTTTTATGGCTAAGGAAATTGGCAAAGGCAATAGCTAAGGCTTTGGAAAGGCAAAATGGAATTTTGGCAAAAGCATTTATGAAAATAATGGAAATTAGGAGAAAAAGGAGGTGAAAGGTAACATGTTGCATGTGAGGAGGAAAATGAAGGAAAATAATGGAAAATGAAGAAAATAAAAGCCTCATTCATAAAAAGGCTTCTGAGGATCAGTTGGTAACCTTTTGTCAGTTGCGTTTTGGAGCTCTCTCATTATTCTCTCTCTCTCTCACTCTTGGACACTTAGAGTTTCTTGGAGCACTTTGGCATTGGAGCAAGAAAGGAAAAGAAGGAAAGAGAAAGCAAAGATCAAGCAGGGAAAGGTAGGATCAAGCAGCTATAACGGGCTTCATTGTAAGTATCAACTTGCATGCGAATTTTCCTTGCTAGATTTGGCATCCATGGGATTGCATGTGTTTCTTTTCTACCATGGCATGGGTTTTGCCAAGTGTGACAGTATTTTCAGCCTAGCCTTTCCATTTCTTGATAGGTTTGATGAGATGGGTTCTCTCATATGGTTTATGTGGGATGGGAGGATTGGATTTGAAGCTGAGTGGGGTGGATCTCTGAATTGACAAAAACATGGTCTGAGTGGTCCCTGAACTAGACTTAGGATCACAAAGCCACTGGCCTAGTAGCCCCTAAACTGGACAGTGGGTTGTGGTAAAGCCAAATTGTGTTCCTTATTGGGCCTAGGAATCCTTGCTGGTGAATGGTGGGATATACAGTAAAGCCAAGAGGTGGATTTTCTCTCTGTTGGGCTTAGTGGTCCTGGGATGGGATACAAGGTAAAGCTTGGAGAGTTTGTCTTGGTGTAAGGCCTAGTGATCCTTAGATCAGAGTGTGGATGCACGACAAATCCTGAGTGACTAGGAGACACTCAAATTCCTCACCGTGTAGGCGGAGAACTCCGATGGTATCCATGTTGAGTGGTGTTTTTGATGTGTTCTATGAGTCCCACATTCATGCTTGGAATATGGCACGGGGGTGATTGGCTGAAGAGAGAATTAGCTCAACTAATCTATGGTCTGGTGGAATGTGGTAGTCCCATCTCCGGTTGGTTCATTGCATTCATTAATGAGAAATTCATTCCCTTGATTTTCATGTGTAAATGTATTGATGTATATGTGGATATTGATGGCTGATATGTTTATGGTATTTCTATTCCTATTATGCTGGTTATATTTACATTTTATGATAACAGCTATGTATGGATCTCAACATGTTTTTACTTGTATACGAATGGATAATGTGTCTATGACCTAATAGAGGATAACGTAGAAAATGACATGAGAGAACAATGGTTCATAGAGATTCTCAGATAAGTATGAGATCCTACACCTGTAGGTTACATGTTGATGATATGTTTGACAAAATGCTTGTCATGGCTAGTAGGGATCTAGTTATGAAATTATTCAGTTTATTTCTTTTACATCATTGTTTCCCTATATTTTTACTGATTCTAAGCTATCACTCCATTCTAGGCAGTGGCATGGGTTTTGGGCTTGAAAAATTGGCTTAAATATTGGGGTCGTTGGCACAAAACTAGTAATTTTAGTCCCTAGTCGCTGGCAGGTAAGCTTGTGAGAGCGACTTTAGTTACTGGTCGCTCCCTTGTCCATAACATGAGAGCAACTATGGCCTAAGAGACCTAGAACAACAGTGGGAGCTAGGGACAAGCTGTCTGAGTGGCAGACTTGTCTCCTGATGGTTCTGTTGATGATGTTGGATGACTGTGTATGATGTTTCATCAATTCCACTTCCTTAAGGTCACATAGGAGGTTTAATATGACGATAGTAGCCTCTGGTCTCATGTTTACCCGGGTTGAAATGGTTACTTGGGTGGATGTGGGAGGAGAGTGTTACAGAGTGGTATCAGAGCATAGTTCAACTCTCAGATAGGATGGGTGATGTGTGTTGGTCATGCATGCAAGTCAGTTTCATGTGTATCTCTTACACTTGCATTCCATGTACTTGTTGCATTGACTTGATGATTTATTATGGTTGTAGTATGGTTGTTATGGAGAATTTGATATTGATTTCGTGAAAGGTATTTGTCATGAGTATGTGACTGGTTTCATTTGGATTATATGTCACTTACATGTTGATTTTATGTCACCTAATTACATCCTTGTATGTTAGGTTACATTCTTGAATATGTTGATTACATGCATCATTCTTGTAAGTTGATTACAAGAATTGATCGCTTATGCTTGACTACATGCATTTATGCATATGTGTAGTTGATTAGGCATTGCTTATGCATGTTGTTGGTTGCATGCTACAATGTGTACAATGGAGTAATGATTTTTGTCATGCATGAGGTCATAGCATGCAATGTTGATATGGCCTTGCATTGATGAATGGACCCTAGCTAGAACGATGTTTATGCATTGATGCAATTACTTGTTGTATGTATATATGTTGTTATGATTATGTTATACATGTATCATGCTGATTTGGTGATCTCGTAGACAAGGTATCCTCCCCGAGCTATACTAAGGTACATCAATTTATTGTGATTTGGTTTATCTGACATATTATGAATTGTAAGAAGAAATATCAAATGGCTAGAAAGATGGTTGATTAGAAAGACTCTCCCTACGAATCCGAAGAGCATTATGGTATTGGGAATCCTTCTGATTTGGTAGTTACACTGAGAAACTTGAAGGAAGAGATAAGGAGTTGTAAGGCAGATAATGACCAGATCATACAAGCATAAGAGAAGCGAGTAGAGGTTAATGCTATACTTCTTCAGAGTTTGTTGGAATTGCAGCAACAAGGGCTGCTTTGGATCAACCATGGACATGAGGATGGAACTAATGGGGCATATGGCAGTAGGTCTCCTAGTGGACATTGGTAAGATAGATCTGATATAATGAGAGATGGTAGGTTTTTGGACACTCCGGATAGGAGGGGCGATGAGTACATGTACTATTCTAGTTCTGGTTATGATAGAAATCATGATTGTCATCGCTATCGTCCTTACATGAAGAGTGATAGGGGATACTTGCCGGATGAATTCAATAAAGAAAAGCCACCTAATTTTGATGGATATGTGAAGAAGTTGGAAGATGCAGTGGCTTGGATACTTGGGATGAAAAAATTCTTTGAGTTGCATGAGTACACAGATAACATGAAGGCCAAAATGGCTATCTTTAGTTTGAAAGGTAAAGCAAACATCTGGTGGGAAAATGTTAAGCAGTTTAGAGACATTAGGACAAATGATTTGAGTTGGAGGGAGTTGAAGAGGATTTTCAGGAAGAAGTACTTGTCAGAAAGATACTACGATAGTAAGGCTAAAGAACTCTATGAGCTAAATATGGGATCAATGACGGATGAAGAGTACACGACCAAGTTTCTAGAGCTATTGAGGTATGTACAGTATCTTATTGATGAGAAGGATAAAGTTCAAAGATTTGTCAGTGGTATGCCATTAGTATTTAGAGACCAGATTGAGTATGATGAGACTTGGTCACTTAAGGAAGTTATTGGGAAATTGAATCATTTCTATGAGAAGTCAAAGCGTAAGAATGAATCTTAGCATGGATGGAAGGGAAAAAGAAAAAGGTAGAGGTAAATGGAAACTTAAGAGAACAAGGCCTCATAATGTAGATGGGAAGGAAAATATGGTACCACAAAAGAAGTTTAATGCAGCTAGACAGGGACATGGGTCACAACAACAACATAGAGGTGAGGGCACTGGTTGGTTGGAGTGTTGGACATGTGGTGAGGAGCACCTTAGGAGAGATTGTCCGTGACATCAAGGTGGTAGGCCTAAGATATATAGTGCATAGGAGGCACAAACTGTTGGGGATGTTGGCCAAAGTATTCCTTGTATTTATGCGGTCGTGCACAACAGGTAAGTAGAACACAAGGCATCTATCATTGAGATGGATGATAAGATTTGTGATCAAGTTATTTCTATATTGATTGAACCTAGATCTAATTATATGTTATGAAACTAGCTCACAAAAAGATAGAAAAGATAGATCAACGAATTTAGAATCAATCTCTTCGAGGGGGAAACCTCCTTTACATTACACAAATCAACAATTCTTGTATGATACAAATGACAAAACCTCCTTTCTATATATAGGAGCCTAAGGGGTCACAATATAATCAAAGATGACATAACAATAATAATATAAGGGCACAAGAATAACAATAGTGGGCTTCTATGGGGCACAATAATAACAATATGGGGACAATAGGGGCACAACAATAACAATAAGGGATACAATGACAATAGTAATGGGGGAATCACTGGTATTATAGGGACCTAACATGCCCCTCTCCTTTAAAAAAGTGTTGTCCTCAACACTTGAGTAGTTCTGGATGCTTCTATATAAAATTCTCATCCTCCCATGTGGAATCTTCAGCGGGTAAGTTCTTCCACTTGACGATATACTCCGAAATTGATCGATTTTTTAGCTGTCGAGTTCTTGTTTCTGTGACTGCTTCAGGTTCCAATATGATATTTCCTTCCTTGTCAATTTTTGGAAATATGTTTTGAACTGGGAGCTTGTCACCAATAACCTTCTTTAAGCATGAAACATGGAAAACTGGATGCATTCGAGAAGTTGCAGGAAGCTCCAATTTGTATGCCATAGTACCAATATTTTGCAACACCTTGCATGGACCATAATACTTGGGGGTGATAATTTGTTATCCTTCTTAGCTTGCTTGAGGGACATTTGTTTATATGGTTATAGCCATAGAAATACCCAGTCACCTACATCAAATCTTCTTTCCCTACGATGTTGATCTGCTTGTTGTTACATTCTATTCTATGCAGAAGTTAGGTTATCCTTTAAGAGTTGGAGAACTTGTTGTTGATGCTCGATGTGATATTCCACTGCTTGAACCTCATAATTTCTTAAATATTATGTGATGGATGGTGGGTGATATCCATAAAGTTCCATAAATGGGGTCATTTTTGTTGCAATATGGAAGGAAGTGTTATACCACCATTTAGCCAGAGGCAACCATTTGACCCATTGTGTCTATTTATCAGATACAAAGCAACAAAGGTATCCTTCCAAACATTTGTTTACTATCTCAGTTTTCCCATCAGATTGAGGATGATAAGATGAGCTATGAGCTAGCTAAGTACCAAGGCAAGAAAATAATTCTTTCCTAAAATTTCCAGCGAAAATGGGATCTCTGTCGCTTACAATAATCTTTGGGTTTCCATGTAGCTTTTGAATTGTTTCCATAAGTGTAGTAGAAATTGTACTGGATTTGACTGGATGAGATAATGCACAAAAGTGTGCATACTTGGTAAGTCTGTCAACTACCACCATGATGAAACTCTTTCATTCAGACTTGGGTAAACCTGTGAAAAAATCCATTGAAACCTACTCCCAACGTTGACTTGGAATGGATAAAGGTTGTAATAGACTCGGGGTATTAATTGTTTCAAATTTATTTTGTTGGCAAACCAAACATTTAGCCCCAAACTTTTGAATATCAGATTTAAGGCCATCCCAAAAAAAATACTTCTTAACCCTGTGGTAAGTTTTTAAAAATCTTGAGTGCCCTCCTAAGGGAGAGGTGTGCAATTCCATAAGAATCTTTTGTTTGAGTTGGGAATTCTGACATATGTATAAGCGATCTTTGTACCATAACGAATAATTTTTCTAGCTAAATGAATCAGATGTACTAGGATCTTGTTGTAAATTTTGAATGAGTTCCCACACTTCTTCGTCATTCTTCCATTCATCCCTTGCTTTGTTTATCCAATCTGGTTGGATAATAGAAATGGCACAAAGCAATGCTTCCACATCCTCATCATTTCTTGAGAGTGCATCTGCTACAACATTTTGCTTCCCTTTTTTGTAGATGATTTCAAAGTCATAACCCAACATCTTTGTGACCCATTTTTGTTGCTCTTCAGAGGATAATCTTTGTTTTAGAAAGTATTTAAGGCTATCATGATCCATTTTTACCTTGAAGTGTCTTCCCATTAGGTAGGGTCGCCATTTCTTAAGTGCATGGAGTATTGCCAACATTTCCTTCTCATAAATAGCTTTGTGTAAAAACTTTCCCCTGATTGGACGACTTTCAAAAGCAATGGGTCTTTCATCTTGCATTAGAACAACACCAATTCCATTTCCTGAAGCATCACATTCCACAATAAGGTTTTTGTGAAGTCCGGTGTAGCTAAGACCGATGCTTGGCACATTGCCTCTTTAAGATGTTCAAAGGCCTTTGTTGCTTCCGGAGTCCATGAAAATGCATCTTTCTTCAATAATGTTGTTAGAGGTGCTGCTATTCTCCCATAATTCTTAACAAACTTGCGATAATACCCTGTCAACCCAAGAAATCCTCGCAGATGCTTTATGGATGTGGAATTTTCCATTCCTTAATGGCTTTAATTTTGCTAGGGTCTACCTTAACTCCTTCATGAGATACAATATGACCCAAATATTCCACCTCCTGGACTTCAAAGAAACATTTGGATCTTTTTGCATATAATTGTTTCTCCTTCAATAGTTGTAGCACCCTGTCAACATGTTCAACATGATCCTTCCAAGACTTGTTGTAGATTAGTATATCATCAAAAAATACTAACACAAATTTTCTAAGGAAGGGTTTGAAAATGGAATTCATAAAACATTGAAATGTAGTATGTGCATTGGTAACGCCAAAAGGCATGACCAAAAATTCATAATGACCCTCATGAGTTCTAAATGTTGTTTTAGGAATGTCTTCAGTCTTCATTCTGATTTGGTGATATCCTGAATGAAGATCCAACATGGTGAAGTAAATTAAGCCATGCAATTCATCCAATAGTTCATCAATGACAAGAATGGGAGATTTATCTTTAATAGTGAGCTTTTTGAGCTCCCTATACTCCGGACACATGCACCATGATCCATCCTTCTTGTGCACCAATACTAGTAGAGCAGAGAAAGAACTTTGACTAGGTTGAATTATACCAGCCTCTAGCATTTTTGCAACCATACGTTCAATTTCACTCTTCTGGGCATAGGGATATCTGTGAGGCCTGATGTTTGGAGGAACACTTCCTGGAATCAAATGAATAGTATGATCATGATCACGAATAGGTGGGAGACCTTTGGGAGTCTCAAATACCTTGGAATGATTGTCCAAGACTTTTTGGAGATCTAGAGAATAGATGATTTCGATGCGGGAACCTCTAGCAAACATAATTGTGCAATTACGCCTAGTTGTTCTTTCTTTAGAAGCTTTGTCATTCCATTAGAGCTAATTATCTTTCCTGGTTTCCCTAGGATACCTCTTAATTCAACTTCCTTTCCTTCCAAATAAAATTTCATGAAAATTTCTTGAAAATTAAAAGCTATTGTACCCAAGGATTGTAGCCATTGGACTTCTAGTACAACATCAACACCACCCATTGGAATGGAAAGCATTGGGCTATTCAATACATATTATCCCATGGATCGCTTGACATTATGGCACTTTCCAAAGTAATTTATGGTTCCTCCACTTGCAACCATCACTTGAAATTCTGGTGCTGGATATGGGAAGCACTTAAATTCCTTGGCTATCTTAAAATGAATAAAATTATGGGTACTGCCTGAATCAATCAACACTATTACCTTTTTCTTCTTGATATGTCTTTCTATCTTGATAGTTTGAGGAGTGGTAATTCTGGCCAATGCATTACAAGATATGGTTGGATTCATTTCTTTTTTCTCTAGGGCTTGTTCATGGTGTATATCCTCTTCTTTTGACGTTTCTTGTTCCTTTTCTTCCTCCTCGTCACAATCTATGTAAAATAATTTCTTCTCAGCACACTTATGACCTTTAGTGTATTTTCTATCACAACTGTCACAAATCCCTTTTGCTTTTTTTTCTTCCAATTGTTGGGGTGTCAACCTTGTAGGTTGTGCAAGGCTAGGCGAAACAACACTTCCATCCTTATAGTTGTGAGTGGTAGGCTTCCTTGTTGCCATAATTTTGCTTTCCATATTTCTTGCCAACCTGAATGCCTTCTCCAATGAGTCAGGTTCCCAAAGGCGAACCTCATGTTGGATGTTATCCTTTAAAGTCCCTATAAACACATCAATCCTATGCTTCTATGGAATATCTTTTACCCTTATATTCAACTTTTCGAAGTTCTAAATGTGCTCCATCATTGAACCCTTTTGTTTTAGGTTTATCAATTGGCTAAAAAAAGTGTTGCTTCTTGTATCCTCATAATTTGCTATCATTTCTTCCGTAAAAATTGCTCAAGTGACAATTTTTTTACGAGAGAAAAGCTATCGATACCATACAAACTGATTTGGTTCCAAATATAAAGTTGCAATGCGTACCTTTTGTGTGTTTTTCACATTATGGAGATCGAAATATTGCTCCATCTGTAGTATCCATGTTACGGGATCCTTGCCATCAAAATTCCTCATATCGATCTTTGGAACATGGTGGGTCTTCAATCCAACATTAGAGTCTATGAAATCATGATTAACACTTCTTTTGTTCTCATCATGAGTTTCCTTTACTACCCTTTCACCATTAGTAAGCATTTCTTGTAGCAACTTAGTCAAATCTATCTTCAAATCTTCCATGTCGCCTTTCAATTTTTCTTCTATACTATCGATCTTAGCATCCATGCCATTCATCTTAGTTTCCATGCCATCCATCTTAAATTCCATGCCATCCATATTATCTTCCATGCCATTCATCTTAGCTTCCACACCATTCATCTTTGCTTCCACGCCTTTCTTTAAACCATCAATCTTAGCTTCTGTTACCTGTTGTGAGAGTGAAATTTGTTGCACTTGGTCTCATAATTTTGATATATCATGTTGCATTTATTCCTATTCTTCATGAGTCATGTTAGAGATTTCAGGTTGCTTACTAGGTGTTTCCATTTTCTTTCTTCGAGGCATCAATTAATGATAATTATGCTTCACTATGCCCTTTGAAATTCAAACTGATTTTTCAACCCAAACTTATGCAAAATTTTAAAAAGACTACACACCTTTTTTCACTTTGTAGAAGCACGATATTGAGTCTATTGTATCTTTGTAATTGCGGGTCTCCAAGGTCTAAAATTTCTTCATATGGTAGCTCTCTGAGTCCTCTTTCCAATGCCACTAGTCGGATCAAAATTGGATTCTCCAAGAAAGACTTATTCCCAATCTCCCAAGATGATCCAATTATATAATTTTTCAGTAGAGCGAATATGTATGACATGCCACATGTCACTGTTTTGACCTTCAGATCTGAAAAATATACATCGCAAACTATAGTCCGTACTCTTTCTGTAACTTCGTACGAAATTTCAATCTGATGCTCAGAGAGAAAGTTATGATGATTTTCCCAAGGTAACTTGTTTGGAATGTAATTCGGGAGTCCACAAAAACCCTAAATTCCTCAGATCATATCTCTGAAAATATAGCGAGACAAGATTTTAAATTCAGACCTGGTAGCGCTCAAATCCACCTTAGGCTGAAATAAGGCAAGACTCAAGGCCACATCAAACCACGCTCAGCCTCGTAGCTAGCCCTACGAGGACAGGAGAGGGCTCTCTCCGGGTCAAACTCGGCAAAAGATATTCAAAAAGGCTCGAGATGATCGAATTGATGACTGATTTTAGGCTAGGTATTAAGTACAAAGAGTTTAGGATTGATTTTTTTTATGATTTTTGTTGAAATCAAGGGAAAGGCAATTTTGGGTGCGGGGATGAGGCACAGTTTTTGCAGAGGTCCACTTGGGGCAAGATAGGCAATTGTTTTGATGCCTTAAAGCAAGTGAGATGGATATATCAGACCGGTGAGAGGCTAAGGAGAGCAAGGGGTCTCAAGGATTCTCCTTAAAATGAAGAAAACATAGAATATTAAACAAATTTAAAGGCAGAGCATGGCAGTTTCATGGATTCTACCTTAACACTTCATTTGCTTAATAAGATAAGATTCAATAAAGATAATGATGCACATACATAACTTACAGGAACTGAAAGAAACACAACATCAAGAAATAAAGCCACATGGATCCCAAGTAGTGCTGCAAAACCCTAGTCTTCCTTTGCCAAAAATGCTGTTAAAATATGTACAATATAGTCTCAAAACTATCCCAAGAGTCCAACCCCTGCTACTGAATGAAAAATTACATATATAGACCAAGAAAAACCATTCCCTAACCTTTAGGGGTCGAGCTCCTCCTTCTAGGAGCTGTTTCAACCAATTCTAAACTGAGCACTACAAACTAGGTAATCAAAACAACTTGCCTCTATAAACTTGGAAACCAATTCATTCATTAATTTTTTGCCATTTTATGAATGAATCTTCAGGAATAGGTAAAAAGTGCCATGTAAATCATGAAATTACATCAATTACATAAAAAAGGATGAAAAATCCCACCAAAAGGTCAAAACTGGTCAATACTGCGTTTTCCTGAGCTGAAGATGTAAAACTGGCCAATTTCCCCAACGCGTAGCGCGCCATTTCTCTACACGTAGCGGGCCTTTCAGGCCAGTTTTGAGGCACTTCCCGGCATCCAAATGAGGCACAAGTGGGCTTGTTGGAAAGGTATAGATGTCTAATTTCCAGCCCAAGTGGAATTTTTCAATTTGGTGGCCATTTGCCCCTCCAAAATTGCAATCTCCCAAGACTTCTTCCTGTGTGTCCAAAAAGTGGCAGAAGGTCATTTTTTGCTTGTTTTTTGACCTTTTGGGGGCTAAAATCTCTATGAAACTTCTTGGCCGTGGCTCAGAAAGTGTATTGTGTCATGAAAAATCCAAAAATGCAAACCTTTCCTGAAATGGACCTCCCCAACTTAAGGGTAGCGCGCGGCGCACTACGCGTTGAGGGCAAAAACCTGTTTTTGACAAAAGATTTCAAAAATGACCAAAATTTCTCCAAATTGTCTGAATTTTGAGCTGGGGGTGTATCATTGAGTGCCATGCTCCCTCAAGGTGGCTTCAGCCAAAATCTGAAGTGGATCGAGCCTTTTCCTCCGTTTTAGTGCCTTGGCCAATCGTCTCTTGAGAACCTTCATTTTTGCCTTGCACACATGCATGCGGGCCCAATAATGATTTTTCATGTGGCAGAGCATATCTTTGTCTCTATTGGCTTTCGCCAACAACTTTTCTAAGTTAGTGTTCACCCGAATGAGCATAGATTCCTGATCCATGGGTGTCAAATCACCGGGTCTCCTACGGGCCAATTCCCGGTCTTCACGAATCTTTCGTTGCTCATAAAGCTCGTGCTCATCCTCCAACTGTTTGTTACATTTCTCTAAATATTTACTCACCCATTTTTCCATCTGCAATTTCTTGTGCAGCAACTCATTCTCGGCCCTTTGCTCTCGGATGATCTCCTTGAGCTCTGAGGCAGGAGAGCTAGCATTAATATCAATGACATGTGTGTCCTGACCTCTTGAAGGACCCTCATCAATCATGAGCCTCTTGCCCCTGTCCTGAACCTACACCTGTGCTGAAGAAGGTGGCAAGACCCCTTCCGCATGATGTGGAGATAGTACTCGCTGTGTCGATGAAGTCAACGAGACCCCTTCCACCCCAGGTGGAGATAGTACTCATCGTGCAGCTGCAAATAAGGCTCTAGGGCCTTTCTGGTATGTTACATATGCTGGAGCATCAACATGCTCAGTCTCATGAATGTCTGACTGCTGTGAAGGCCCCTCATCATGAACAATCTCAGGAGCTGGATGTGGCACTGTGAAGAAGTCGCGAGAAATGAAATCCTCCCATGGAATACCTTGCTGTGCCAACTGAGGCATCACTATGATCTCGATCGGTGCTTAATGATATATACTTTTGAGTTGTTGTGTGGGGCTCTTCCTTTGCACTACGGGCACCATCTTCTCTATATTCCGGCACATGAAAAATGGAATGTTCATCATTCGTACCCGGGTAAAATGCATCAACAAATGGATATGGTACGAATATAAACGTGAAAATCGGCCCTCACAAGTAAAATAGCGCATAATAAGCCTCATCAAGGGTGCATACTCCTCCCTTAGGAATCTGAAAGGAAAAACAGCAGTAAGGTTCCTCACGAATCCGAGTTTGATGTATGGTTGATAATGAAATTTTCCTAGTAGCTTGCACTTGGTCCACTCTTCCCCAACATCCGGTATCCTGGTGGCTTGAGCAACAACCTCGGGTGATAGTGTGAAATCCACTCCTGCAAGGTTCAAATGGCCATTGTGCAAATGTAGGACAAACAAGCGGACTAATTCCCTGTGATGTTGAATTTGTGAGATCCTCTCACAATACTCAAAGCATGATTGGTATTGAGAACAAGACAGTACAAATGGACAAGCTTGAAAATAAGCCAAAGAGGTGGGCTCCTCTCTAATATGCCGACCACCTTTACCACCCTTGTGATGCCTCCTAGGCACTTCTTCCTCCGGTGTTGATCCACTGTAATCACTCTGCTCATAATCTGATTCGGTTTTTGACATGGTGTTGAAGACAGGATGGCTGAACTATATATGTTGACTGTGCATACACTTGATTGCTGTTTGACTTTTTATTCAAATGTTGTTACCAAGGGGACATAAAGACAAGGGAATTGTTAGGGAAAGGGAAACATGAGGGAATTAGGGGAAATGAAAATAACGAGGAATTTATGGAAGGGAAAGGACATAGGAAACAATGATAGTGTAGGATTTGAGGTGAAGTAAGTTTTGGGGCTAAGTAGGGTTTGGGATTTTATGGAGGAATATTATGGAATTTTATGGGAAATTTGAAAAGAAATGGTGATGGGTAGGGGGAAAAAGGGAGGATGAAAATGGGATAACCTTGGGCAGCATATCACTTTGAAAACCCTAGCAAACTTAGTCTTTCATTTTACACATCAACATTAGGGTTTTTTGTTTTCAATTTCATGACATATTTGTCATATTTCCTTTACATTCAATTTGCAAAAACTAACAAAACAACCATGAAAAGAGCTTACTTGTATGTTGCTTGAGCTGAGAGAGGTGTTTTTTGTGTTTGCTGCAAGTTATAGGGCGAAAAACCCAACGCGTAGCGCCCTCTGCCCAACGCGTAGCGTGCCCTCAACGCGTAGCGCCCTTGTAAATTTGCACTGCCAGAACCTCCCCAACGCGTAGCGCGCCACCAATGCGTAGCGCGCCCTTCCCAACGCGTAGCGCGCTACCAAGACTGCCCAACTTTGCTCAATAACTCATGAAATCGCCTTTGCAAGTTTGCACTTAGCTTGTGAGAGGCAAATGAGTTACAAATGAAGATTAATGTGCTTTTATAGGCTTCCTTCAAATTTACATTTGCCCAAAACCCACTTTCTAATGTTTTGAGTGTTGACACTTTTTTGAACTTGATTGGCTCTGACTTTCGGTTTCTTTTCCTTGAAAAATTGGTTGAACTAATGGTTTCTTCTGAAAATTTTTGCAGGGATAACTTCCAAGGTGCTTTGGCAAAGGAGACCAAGGCTGCACTTTGACATTTGGAAAATTTGAAAATTTGAGAATTCTTACAAAAAATGAGAAAATGACCTTTGTTTTTCAAAAACAAGGTTTTGAAAACAAGGTGGAAATTTAGCTGTAGAATAGTGAAAATTGTTGAAATGATGCTTTATGAAGGACATCCCTCTGGCTTGCTGGTCCTTTATGACTTCTCAAGACAAAATTTGACTCAACCCTAGACCTAAGACCTGGAAATTTAAAACAAGACAAATGACTTTTTGAAGACTTTATTCACTCAAACAAACATGAAGCAACAGTGCCAAACAAGAGGGGGATAAAAGACATAAGCTCCTCCAGCAGAGTTATGGCATGCCTAACGGAATGCAACATGATCACACTGATGGGACCCCTAATTATGAAATGCAAAGAGCTTTGATCTCTCGTGGAGGGATACTAGACCGACTCTAACATTGTCTCCAATGGGGATGGTAGCTCCTTAGAGATGCCAAGAACAACAGATTTCTAGAAGAGCAGACAGTGCCTTCACTCATTGGGTGATGGAGTCATTATTCTGACACAAAATATTGAGAATTTGACTGAAAAAACAAACATTGCTTTGACCAAACTAGACTCGAAACTAAAGATTAAGACAACTGACTTGACTAACTTAGACATACTAACTTTCATTTTCAGGATTATAGCCTTCACTTCGGGCCCCAAACTGAAGATGATCAATTAGTGTACATGTGCGATAGAACAAAAGTAAAATGATATATATAATGATAATGAATTGAGCATAAAATACTCAAAAGTAATATCTCTTCAACAGCCGACCATTGATCGACCCTCCAAGATATTCATCTCCGTTCATCTCTTTGAGAAGGAAAGCGTTTTGGCCGCGATATGCTGCAATCTTATAAGGTCCTTTCCACAAATTTTCAAATTTTCCATGCTTTCCCTTGTCCTCATGACGAGCATCCCATCTTAAAACAACCTCATCTAGCTGAAATGTATCTGCCTTTACTTTCCGGTCATAAATCCTTTTGATACGCTCTTGCAATTTGCAAGTGTTTTGGAATACCTCCTCCCGTGTCTGCTGCAAATGAATCATCTGGTTAATCCTTCTCTGCATAGGATCTTCTTCACTACCTGCTTCCTGAAGCAATTTGACTACTCGAACAACAAGTGAAGTTGGAAAAACTGTGTCTGTTCCGTACACCAACTCGAAAGGAGACATACCAATAGATTTTTTCTGACTCACCCTATCATCCCATAGCACATTTATCAACTTCTTGTGCCAACCCTTTTTGCTGATTTCCAACATTTTCTTAATGATATTGACCAAGGATTTATTAGATGACTCCGCCAATCTGTTTCCTTGAGGGTGGTATGTGGTTGAATGTCCCAAACTAATATTGTACTTATAACAAAACTCAATCATCCTTTTTGACTTAAACGCTGCTGCATTATCCGTGATTAGTTTACTTGGACATCCAAAGAGTGACAAAATATTGGCCTCGAGAAAAGAAATAATTACCGCATCTGTAGCTTGTCGAGTAGGAATTGCTTCAATCCATTTTGTGAAGTAGTCTGTGGCCGTCAATATCCATCGATGCTGTCTTGATGATGCCGGATGAATTTCACCAATGAAACCCAATCCCCACTACTGAAAAGGTGCGCTGATTTCAATCGGTTTGAGAGGCAAAGGCTGGAGCTTCTGCTTTCCTTGAAATTTTGGCATTCGTGGCAATTTTTAACCGCTTTATATACATCTGAAAATAGTGAAGGCCAATAATAGCCCGCCCTTAGTATCTTGTTTGCCGTGGTCTTCCAAAACAAATGACCTCCACAGTCTCCTCTATGAAAGTCTTCTACGACTCTTTGAGCTTCATCCTCTACCAAACAATTTAATAACATCCCGCCAAGGTCTTTCCAAAACAATGCTGAATCGAGAATGCAAAATTTAGCAGCCTTCAATTTCAATGTTTTACTTTTTTTTCTTGGCATTCCAGGAGGCGAAGATAAATTCTGAAGTACATATAAAATATCAGCATACCATGGGGAAGAAAGAAACATTTTAGATACCTGAATGGATGGGTTCTCCTCATCTTCATTAGACATAGCAGCAATTAAATTTATGTCTAGGATTTGCAGATTTCTTTCAGCCATTAGCTTCGCGAGTCCTTGACCTTTGATCAGCTTGGTGGGTTTAATTTCAACATCATATTCTAACAACACAGAAATCCACTTACCCCTTCTCCCTTCTGGATCTGCCTATATTAAAACATCTTTAACTGCTGCGTTAGGAACTTAAGCTAGAATATGAGAATGCAATATGTACACACGGAAATCCTTCAAGGCCTTAACAAGCGCCAATGCTTTCTTCTCGATGATGTTATACTTCAATGCTCCATCTCTAATTATGCAACTGAAAAAGGCAATGGGCTTTTCTACACCTTCTCTCTTCTGCATTAGCACAGCTGCCAAAGTGTGCTCAGAAGCAAATGAAAATAAAATAAAGTCTTGAGTGTAGTCGGGGCTGATCAAAATAGGAGTTGTAGAAAGAGCTAACTTCACTAGATTAAATGATTTAACCACCTCTTCGGTCCACTTTACCTGGCTGTCCTTTTTGAGCATGCTTGTGATCTCTCTAAGATGTTCTACTAGATTTGGAATAAAAAGACGTAGAAAATTCAGTTTACCATTGAAAGACTGAATTTCTTTCTTGTTCCGAGGCTGTTCAATTTGTTGAATGGCTTCAACACGTGCTGGATCAATATGGATGTCGTCTTTAGATATGATGTGACCAAGAAGTTTTCCCTCATCCATGGCAAAAAGACTCTTTTTCGGATTCAACGAGATGCCATATTTTCTGCACTTTTGGAAAAAAAAATTTCAAATGATACAAATTTTCCTCATCAGAATTTGAAAATACGGTTAAATCATCAAGATAAACAACCAAGAATACATCTTTCTCATTGGCGAAAGCCACGTCCATTGCACGCTGAAAGGTAGCTCCTGCATTTTTCAAACCAAACGGCATCTTTGCATAATGAAATGTTCCCCATGGAGTGGTGAATGCGGTCTTGTCACGGTCATCTTCATGCACTAAAATCTGATTGTAACCTGAATAACGTCGAGTAGTGACATCCTTGATGCTCCAACTACTCGCTGCAATATATGATCCATTTTGGGAGCGGATAGTTGTCCTTTAAGGACACTTTATTCAAATTTCTGAAATCAATGCATAAACGGATCTCACCTGTCTTCTTTCTTACGGGCACCAAGTTTGATATCCAATCCAAAAATCGAATAGGCACAATGATTCCTGACTTATACAATCTGTTTACCTCTTTCTCAATTGATGGTAGCAATTTGGGATTGATTCTCCTCAACTTTTGACGAAAAGGCTTCTGATTTGGCTTGATAGGAATAGTATGTTGGATGATATTTATATCATATGTTTTCATATCTGAGTAATCCCATGCAAATACATCAGAGAATAAAGAAAACAATTTCATATATTCAGCTTTTACCTTTGGTGATAATGACCTTGATAACTTAACCATCTTGGGATTTTCAGCTGTCCCGATGTTCACCTCTTCAACACCCTTTTCCGTCGGTCTCAATGTCGGTTTGTGAGCCACATCATCTTTTTCAAACAGCTCCTCTAAAGGAATCAAACCTTTAGGAATAATATTGTCCTTAAGTTTCAGCACATCCATTTGATTTACTTGTATGTTGTCATCACCATCATCATTTTCAATATCTATTGAGGAATCTTTGAACTTACCCTTATTTTGCAGAAACTCATTGATCTCTTCATCATCTTGAAAAACTTGCCAACATCGCTGATTATCTGGGACGGTGAGATGATGCTTCACATGAATCTCAAATTTGTTGCTAGAATTCATTGGAATTTTCAAATTTCTTGCTGCCTTAGCAAGTCCATCCGCAACACCATTTTGTAGGTGAGGCACACATGTCAAGGTATAATCAGAAAACAAATTCAAAATGTCTAAGAGTGCATTTCGATATGCCCTCATGCGAGGATGTTTGGCTTGAAACTCACCCTTAACTTGCTTTATCACCAGCTTAGAATCCCCATAGACCACAATCTTCTTAGCTTTCAGTTTCTTAAGAATCTTTAGGCCAACGATGACAGCCTCATATTCTGCCTCATTATTTGAACAATCAAATGCTAGTTTATAAGAACACACTCTCACCTTGCTTGGAACTTTGTCTTGAGCAGAAAAAGGACTTCGAATCCACACACCAATACCAGCACCATCACTACCTACTGCGCCATCAAAATCCATGGTCCAAATACCATCTTCATCCTCCTCCAAGTGCTAAAATTGTACTGCCTCTGATTTTTCTATTTCCTGCCCCTTTTCTTCAGTTGTTTGCTCCATGAAAACTTGCTTTTCTCCTCTTTCCTTTTGTAGTACTTCTCTGAAATTCTCGGTGATCTCTGGTATATCTTCTACTTGAACTAACTGACTATCTATATCATTAAAACTAGCGGCAACTAAAACAAACGACTCCAAATCAGTATGTACATAATTTACAGGATGATTGATCAAATTCTGTTTACTAGTTATCATATATTTCATCTTTTGCTCGCGATATAGCTTTCTCATTTGACCGAAGACTGGAATTGTGGCATAAGAGAAGTCTAACTGCAAAGTACCCTTCAACTTAGCTCCCTAAGATCTCGAAAATAGCATACCAAACCGTGGAGGAATGTCTTCCACAACCACATCCATCAAGACATTTTTCGCTGGGATTTGATCTAAGCTAACAACCAGATCTTTGATGAGCCCGATACATCTCACGCGGCTGGAATCAAATGAATATAAATCATGATGTTTTCTGGTAATGTCTAATCCCAGCTTCTCCATGATTTCCTTTGGCATCAAATTGTGTGAAGCACCCGAATCGAACATGGCATTATGCAAGACATATTCATGCAATCTCAAACTGATATAAAAGGGAGGAACATTAATCTCAGGGGACTGACCATCCAGTGCTGGTCCAAAGATCAATTCGGGCTGATCATCTTCAACATTCACCGTGTCAAGCATGGGATCAAAGTTCAGAATTTTGGAAACTTGACCTCGATAGCTGCTGTTTTTCATGATTTCAGTCAAAGGAATAGATATTTTTAATTTGGAAATTTCATTTTCCAAACTAAATGCTGCAACTTTGTCGACTTCTTTGACCGGAATCTCTCTTCTATCTTTGATTATAGCTGCCTGATTTGTCTTTTCTGCTGCTGATATCTTGCTAGTTGTGGGATCAATTGTCTCTTTTCCTTTTTTCGGCGGTGTCGGTGAATCCATCTTTGGTGCTGTAGCTTCTTACCTTTTCTGAATGGGATTGATAGGCACATCTGGATTCCTCAATGAATACTGCTTTTGTTGAGTGGACAAGGCATTCAAATATCCTCTTTGGTAATCATCTAAATCTGCATCATTAGCCAAGATAAAATATTCGTCTTGCTGAGCGCCTGAACTTTCTCCATACTCATCTTCTTCGGTAATGTAAATGGGCAGGTCATCAGGACTAAAGAAGTGATTTTGGTCCCTTGCTACATCAACATCTTCATCCGAATCTTGAGTTACAAAATTCTGAAAAAGAGGAGTTTTGATTGGTTGCTGGGCTGCCGGCTCTTGTACTCTTGGTTCACGCTGCTTGATTCTGTACTGAGGTTGCTGCTGGCCACAGTAATTTGGATTACGAATTTGCTGTTCTGATTTGTCAAGGTTGAGTCTTTTGAACATCTCGCGAAGCCAAGGTGGTTCTGATGATGTAGATTCTTCCTTTATAGTCACTCTTTTCTCTGCCTTCAAACGTGCTCCCTTGTCGTTCATATTTGCCTCAACATTGACAACGATCTTTTGCATATCTTCTAAAGTAGGTGGATCTCTATCCCGTAATGAGTAAGCCATCTCCGGATCAAAGCCATCCGGGAATTTAAGAAGAGTTGATTTTCTAGATGGTCTTAAATCATCAGGGATAGCATTATAAACTGTATTGAACCTGATAATATAATCTTGGACAGACTCACCGGGATTTCGCTTGATATTATTGTACTCGACATTAATCTGGAGCGGATCCTTTCTAAGTTCCCAATGATCAAGAAACTGCTTCTGAAGCTTAGCCAAGGTAGGTATACTTCTGGCTCCCAAACCTCTGAACCATTTTCTTACTTCTCCTCCGAATGTTTGCGCAAACAATTGCATAGTTACATCTTCGTCATCAATTTCATATAAATCATAAAAAGTTGTCATTTTGTCTATGTCCTGCTGAGCGGGAACACTTTGAGGAGTGCCATCAAATAAAGGAATTTTGCTTTGGTAATCCACTGGCATATCATGCAATTGCTCAGGTAAAGCAAGAGGTGAAAAGCGAGCAGCCATTACCCTTGGTGGATTTACTCTCGGTGTTGTTGGCGGAGTGGATGCAGCTACTGTATGGGGAGTATGCGGAGGTGTATGCAGAGGAGAACTAATGTGAGATGAAGAAGGGGAATTAGCTGTAGATTCAGAATAGGTAATTATAGGCTGCAAAAGAATGGTAGGAATGAAAGGTGGTTCAGTAGGAATCCTTGAGGTAGATGTTGTGACGGTGGATCCAATGTTTGCAGATATGGCTTCCAAAAACTCAGAAAGATTGGCTGCTTGGATGGTGGTCTGAAGGTGTCTCAAGATAAAATTGTCAATTAATTTATTATACCTTTCAAATTCAAGAGCTGCAGCGAAGTCAGGATTTGGAACAATAGAATCGAGAGCATTTTCAGACTTAGTATTGAATAATGACAGTTCAAACCTTGCATCGAAAGGAATGTGTTCAAGGTATTCAATAAGTGCGGGACATGAATGAGATTTAACCAATGGAGTCGCTGAGCTTTCTTGACGGAGGAATTTTCGAATCAGATTTGGATTTTCATAAATAAGAGGTGGATTCAGATCTGGATTAGCTCTTGTATGTCTTTTTGAAGCCAGTGTATTTATCACGAGATCAAAAGAATGAAGGTAATTCAGCCAATCGTTTGTTAGACTTAATCATCCAAACGTCTAAAACGATCAAAGGTATTGGGGTGATCTACAAGTCAAAGTTTCGCAAGCTAACCGGAGATCGACTGAAGCAACATTTATCTACTTTCGCTTATGCATAGCAAGAGCATTTCGAAAGCTACCTGGTGTGACTTCAGACTCCGTCTAAGACTTGTGAAACAAACTCATCAACAAGAAAACCATTTGAGATTTTTCCCCAGTATGGTCACCACTATGTTAGCGCTCAAATCTGACTTAGGCTGAAATAAGGCAAGACTCAAGGCCACATCAAACCACGCTCAACCTTGTAGCTAGCCCTACGAGGACAGGAGAGGGCTCTCTCTGGGTCAAACTAGGAAAAAGATATTTGAAAAGGCTCGAGATGACCGAATTGATGACTGATTTTAGGCTAGGTATTAAGTACAAAGAGTTTAGGATTGATTTTTTATAATTTTGTTGAAATGAAGGGAAAGACAATTTTGGGTGCGGGGATGAGGCACAGTTTTTGCAGAGGTCCACTTGGGGCAAGATAGGAAATTGTTTTGATGCCTTAAAGCAAGTGAGATGGATAGATCAGACAGGTGAGAGGCTCAGGAGAGCAAGGGGTCTCAAGGATTCTCCTTAAACTGAAGAAAACATAGAATATTAAACAAATTTAAAGGCAGAGCATGGCAATTTCATGGATTCTACCTTAACACTTCATTTGCTTAATAAGAGAAGATTCAAGAGAGATAATGATGCACATAAATAACTTAAAAGAACTGAAAGAAACACACCATCAAGACATAAAGCCACATGGATCCCAAGTAGTGCTGCAAAACCCTGGTCTTCCTTTGCCAAATTGCTGATAAAATATGTACAATATAGTCTCAAACTATCCCAAGAGTCCAACCTCTGCTACTGAATGAAAAATTACATATATAGACCAAGAAAAACCATTCCCTAACCTCTAGGGGTCGAGCTCCTCCTTCTAGGAGATGTTTCAACCAATTCTAAACTGAGCACTACAAACTAGGCAATCAAAACAACTTGCCTCTATAAACTTGGAAACCAATTCATTCATTAATTTTTTGACATTTTATGAATGAATCTTATAGAATAGGTAAAAAGTGCCATGTCAATCATGAAATTACATTAGTTACATCAAAGAGGGTGAAAAATCCCATGAAAAGTCAAAACTGGTCAAAAGCTGCATTGTCTTGAGCTGAAAGTGCAAAACTGGCCAATTTCCCCAACGCGTAGCGCGCCATTTCTCTACACATAGCGCGCCTTTCAGGCCAATTTTGAGGTACTTCCCGGCATCCAAATGAGGCACAAGTGGGCTTGATGGAAATTTCTGGATGTCTACTTTCCAGCCCAAGTGGAATGTTTCAATTTGGTGGCCATTTGCCCCTCCAAAATTGCAATCTCCCAAGACTGCGTCCTGTGTGTCAAAAAAGTGGCAGAAGGTCATTTTTTGCTTGTTTTTCGACCTTTTGGGGGCTCAAATCTCCATGAAATTTCTTGGCCATGATTGAGAAACTGTATTTTGTCATGAAAAATCCAAAAATGCAAACGTTTCCTGAAATGGACCTCCCCAACGAAAGGGTAGCACCTGGCGCGCTACGCGTTGGGGGCAAAAACCTGTTTTTGACAAAAAATTTCAAAAATGACCAAAATTGCTCCAAATTGTCTGAATTTTGAGCTGGGGGTGTATCATTGAGTGCCATGCTCCCTCAAGGTGGAATCAGCCAAAATATGAAGTGGATCGGGCCTTTTCCTTCGTTTTAGTGCTTTGGCCAATCGTCTCTTGAGAACCTTCATTTTTGCCTTGCACACATGCATGCGGGCCCAATAATGATTCTTCATGTGGGGCAGAGCATATCTTTGTCTCTATTGGCTTTTGACAACAACCTCTCCAAGTGAGTGCTCACCCGAATAAGCATGGATTCTCGATCTATGGGTGTCAAATCACCGGGTCTCCTACGGGCCAATTCCCGGTCTTCACGAATCTTCCGCTGCCCATAAAGCTCGTGCTCATCCTCCAACTGTTTGTTGCGCTGCTCTAAATAGTTAATCACCCATTTTTTCATCTGCAATTTCTTGTGCAGTGACTCATTCTCGGTCCTTTGCTCTCGGATGATCTCCTTAAGCTCCGAGCTAGGAGAACGGGTGTCAAGATCAATGATGTCAATATCTGGATCACCTGACAATCCTTCCTCAATCATGGGCTGCTTGCCCC
>APFE031054482.1:2156-21956 GCA_000404065.3 Pinus taeda
TAAGTGGCCATCTCGATTACAAAAGTGGCAATGTCTATCAATCTTCTTCCCTTTGTTTTTATTTTCCTTATCATTTTGTTGAAATGATTTTTCATTTTGAGGCTGAAATTTCTTAGGACCCTTTTTTGGCTTAGGACCATTCCATTTAGGATACAACTTCTTAAGATTCTTTGAATTTGGCTGTTGTTGGGTGGCTAGCGCTTTCTTAGAAGAGTTTCCAAGATTAAGAAGACCAAGGTGTAAGAGCTTTTCTTGTTCTCTTATTAAAGAATCACAAAAGGAATCAAAGGAAGGGGACTTGTAGGCTTGTCCTTGAGAAATGAAGGCTTCTCTTGTAGAGTGGAAGGTGGAAACAAACACAGAATAGGCTGGTCCCAACTCAGTAAGAATGGAATAGATAAGGTTACTATCTTCTTTTTTAACCTTAACACCTTCCAAGAGAATTCTAAGGGTCTTAAACTTGGACAAAAAATCTTCAATGCAAGAAACATTATTGGGGTCCAATGTAAGCAACTCATTTTCAAGTTCATGGGCTTTAAGTTCATTTTTAATTCCAAAAACTTTAGTGATCTGTTTCATTGCTTCATCAGGAGTATCAAGTTCTACAATATGGAATCTAAGATCTGGAGAAATAGACATCCCTAACAACCCACGTGCTTGATCTTGCCTATTTTCCCATTTAGCTGCCTTATCTTCATCTTTTAGTTTGGTTTCTTCGCCTGAGGCTATTTTGTAGAGACCTTTACTTCTAAGTAAATCCACAATGTAGGACCGCCATTGGAAGTAGTTGGTGTTGTCAAGAATAACTTGGCATGGACTTTCCATTTTAATAAAAACTGAAGCTATAGATGCTGAAAATAAGTGTTCCAATGGAAATATCTCGAAAAATTAGGCTGGTTCAAAAAAAAAGCTCTGAAAACGACTTCCGGATGAAGAAGTTATGGCTTTTTGAAGAAAAGTTGATGAATATGCTGACGAAGTGCGGGAATGTGCGGAAGTGAATGATAATGTTATATTAAAAAAAAATCTGCCCCCTTTTCAAACTTAATCTAATTATCTCAACAAAAAGAAGACTTGAACTCAAGACCTCTACTCTCATAAAGTAGCTTTGGACCAAGTGAGCTAAACTAAAAGTTTAGTAATTTTTGGAAAAGAGGAAGGGGGTGTTTTTTTTTGTGTCACTGAAGCTTTGGGTTGCGTGCTTACTTCAGAAAGCTCTTTTTCACTACAAAACACGAAACCCAGCATGGACATGAAAAAAAACAAACCTTATGGTTTGAAGTTAGCTTTAGCCGAAAACTAAATATTTTCCTCAACGTTTTTGATTTTCCGAGATCACACTAAGGCGCAGCGGAAAAGAGCATACACATGAGAAAAATCCTTCCTCTCTGTTTCTGATTTGCCTAGATCACACAAAGTCATGGGGCAAAGAGCATATGCAGAAATGAAAGGTATAGATCTGGCAATAAAAAAAACAAAGAGCTAAATAGACCGAAATAGAGAGAAAAAAACTAGAAACTGCAAATAAACACTATATATCTCTAGATCTTAAAAATGACGTAGCTAGGGCTACCAAAAACCTTTCTGCATGAAATGAAAGGGGTTCCTCACTGGAACATATGCTCCTAACACAATAGAGCAGTCCTCTCAACCTGAAAGCAGTCAGAAACAATAGATCTAGAAATGGAAGTTGGATGTAGTTCTACCAGCTTCAGATTTGGATCACCAATGGACGCGGCCCTCAAATAGCTTCGATACCATGTAGGAATTTATAGGGTAAGTTCCTCAAACAGAACACCAAAGGACACCGCTCACAAACAAATCACAGATCAATACACTAGTATTGTTGACGTGGTTAAAACCCTCAAAGAGGGAAACAGTCCACGGCCTAATCCAACACGGCCACTTCAGGAAATTTATTAATAAAAGAATGAAAATTTACATAATCTTCTCTCATGAACATTTACCCTACAAATGATCCTCCATGCTCTTTAAATAGAGATCATGGACCAATCGGGTGTTAAGACACAGATCAAGTGTCAGTAATACCAAGGAGAGAATGAACCGTCGGATCACTACATATCATGACCGTCTGATTGTAAGTTACAAAAGTACATAGTAAAGAAACACATTTTAACTAATTCTATACTAGACCAAGTTATACTTAACTACTTCCTATGTGTTAGAATATCCTAACAATCGATAACTTCCGGCATTGTTTCCATTAGATTCAATCCAAATAATTTTTTATTATTAAAATTAAATAATTTTCACAATCAACACCTAATGTCTTATAAAAATAAATAAAAACAAACATATAACACACGCTACTAAATCTAAAGAGTCAAACCATGCAAACAAGCTTTTCACAACAAACTCACTAGTTGCTGATGAAATCTAACGTCGCAAAAATCAAGGTGAAAAGTGGTTGTAGATATAGTGAGTGGAACCAATTACACTAACAACCTGCTTAATGAAACGATCTAGTGCAAGTAACTTCACTTATGCCATCTCGAGCTAGGATTACCCTCCAAAAAGTTGAAGTGAGTCTATTCAATGTTTGTCCTAGGCACAACATGACCTTCCCTCTGTCATCACCTTAGGTAGTAGCCCTAGGATTATGTTCACTGAGATTACCAACTACAACAATTCTACTTGAGGGGACAATCGTAGATCGGACGTACATGCAAGGGCAGAGTAAAAACACTCAATCCCCTTGAAATCTCCTCAACGCAGTTAATTGGAGGTTTACTTTCAAGTGACTCAAAGTAACTTTCAGCACCATTGTAATATGTGTAAATCGCTTTATCATAGTCAATGAAGTGGGTGCGATCACTTCATTAGGTATGACATGATCTCATTCTTAACTCATGTTAGAAGATCTTCCTAGAGAAAAACTAAAATAATTGGATTTATCTCCCTATCGCAAGATTCTATTGTTTGTCTGCAACTTTGGAAAGTTTACTCACTTCCCTATTCCAAAGCCCTACAACCAAATCTACTATAGGTGGAAACAGCCCTAAAAATAATAAAAATTATAAATGAATTTTATTAACGCTGTGTTATTAAGTTGTTATTTACTCAAAGGCTAAATGGACGTGAAACTAATGGTATTATGACTTGACTCAAAAATCTAATGCATCAAATATGCAATTTGTAATGTCTTTATTTCGATGAATTCTAGCTAGAGTGAGTAAAGAGGTTATTCTTTAAAATATAAACTCCAAAATGTACGACTTCTAATTTTTCAATGCAATTCAAAGCTCGAAGTTGCAAACTAGGCAATGTAATCTATGCACACTTTCTTTCATGAAATGAGAATTCTAGCCATGAAAATGTAATCTATGCAAGAGAACTCTTCAAAACAAACACAAGATTATTCCAAAACAGTGAAAGAACAACAAGATGATTTCCCTTCATGAATACAAGTAAAGAACCAATTAAGTGCAAGTAAAGGAAAATGGGTGAAATTCCAAACATAAAATATAATAACACTCAAAGGAAATTTACACACAGACACAATTCATCCCCCCTCCACCCCACCCTACGACCGAGGGGGAATTGTTTTTGCAAAAATGAAAGAAAAAACATGCAAAAACTGTTTAAAAACTGGAGACAAATCCTTGAACACTGAACACAGGAAATCAAATTCAAAACACCCAATGAAATCCTTAAAATTAAAATTCTTGAATGAATGTTATGAAATCAACGCTTAAAGTGTAATCTTGATCAAACTTTAGTACTGGAATAAAAATGACTTATGTTTTCAATGCAACACTAGAAGCAGATCTTATCAAAACACTAATTCTTGAGAAACCCTAATTTGTGATTAAACAAATAATTTCATCACAAAAAAGAAACATTAATAATAGATATGGTGTATTTTACAGAAAAATACAGGAATATAGTGGTCTTGACAGCAGCCTATCTCTTTTTGACCAATCAGAAAACAACCAGACAAAACCCTAATCAATTTTGCAAAAGGGATTGATTCCCAAAATGACTTCACCAAAGCACTCAAGCAAGTTCACAAGAGGTATTTTACAATCAAAACAAATATAATGATACATTCATAAACCAAAATTTAGACTCTATTTAAGAGAAAACCTAATTTTTCAAAATTTTCTAGGAACTACACAGGCTAGCAGTATAGTCTAGTGTCCATGTGCATAGTTGCTAGGGGAAAACTACGCATATATATGCTCTGTTGATGAACAAAATCTGCGCAAATTTGGGAAGTCCAAGAAAAAATAAAAGAATAAAGAAATCAAGCCAGAAGATATGAAGGACCATAAATTTTCTAAGACTCAGGTCCAGCTAAACAAAAAATATTGGAAAGAAAAACCAAGGAAATAGAAGAGAACAGTAACATTCCCCAATGAAGTTGCCAATCCCTCTTGTTGATAAATCCATCTTGTTTACAAGAGAGGTTTTCGTAGATCCTAAAGGAAACTAGAAATAGACAAACAATTAAATAACTCTTTTCCTAAGCTTACTTCATTTGAATTGTAAATACAAGAGTAGGAGAATAAGCCTCTTACCTATTTGTGAAATTCTTGATGGAGATCACTGCTTTGTCTCGATGCAACTTCCCAACGCTTGAAAAGTCTTACAATCACAGACATAAGAGAGATCAAAGGCATATGAAACATAACAATTCAAAAAATCTTAATCTAATGATCAAGGAAATTATAAATTGAGATTATCTTAATGAATATCAAAAGAAACATAAATCATTCATCATTTTAGTAAGACGATACAATTGAAAAATGAATTCATTTGGATTAATTCAAGGATAAAGAAGAGACTTACAACCTCTGCCTTGATGTCATTAGGTTCCTCCCAAATTCCTCTAACCCTCTCCGTAGATGATAAGCCTTCCAATCTAAATCAAATAGTATAAGTGTATATTTTCTGAACCTCTCAATCCTTCTAGCCTATAGTCAATTTATAGGCCAAGAGGAACAATTTCCAGATCCAAAAGAGAAGGATGAGATCCTTTAATTGGGGAATTGGGGTTCCTTGATGAGAGGGAATCAGCTCCCTGATCTGAGGGGTATGGATCGAATAGATATGACCCAAAAGCTTTCAGTTGGGATATATTGGCCCATCAATGTTTCTAGAATTCACTTTTTATTTTTACTTTTCTTTGAGTTATGTGTGTGGTCTATAGTGGAAGACAGAGTGCAGTTTTGTGTAGGTTTCAGGGATAGAAAATGTAAATGCACGGAAACTGACTAGGAAAAGCGCATAGGTGATATAAAACAAGTTATAAAGCCATTTTTATCCAAAATTCACATCTTCCTCAATGGTTTTTTATTGTTTGACTTCTAAGGGAGTATAATGGAACATGTTTATGGATAGTGAGAGATCTATTTTAACTGTCAAGTGTCCTAGTGAAAAAATGATGCATAACAATTCACCATCTAAAATAAGAATCATAGACATGAAAAATGAAACATCACACATGCACAAAGATTTATGTAGGGTAAAGAACCTGCTCAAAACCCCTTACTATCTATATTGCATTAATCAGAGAATAGAGAAGAAATACAATGCTCGCTCAAGCTTGAACACACCCTCCAAGTGTATAGTCTATTCCTCTGCCTCACTGACTGAACTTGGCCAACACTTAGCCAATTTCAAGCCTTCCTAGGCTCCTATTTCCTTGTGCTTTTTCCTTAGGAAATATCCCCTATTTTTGAGGAATTTCACACTTTGGAATTGCGCAATAGCCTTAGGTCTTCCTCTGACTACATGCACCATCTATGCACATTGGAATAAGCCAATTTCAAGCCTTCCTAGGCTCCTATTTCCTTGTGCTTTTTCCTTAGGAAATATCCCCTATTTTTGAGGAATTTCACACTTTGGAATTGCGCAATAGCCTTAGGTCTTCCTCTGACTACATGCACCATCTATACACATTGGAATATGATACAATTGATCTCCATCTTGACTAGGTAACTCAAACTCCCTACATGAAAAAATTATTTTGGGTTGATTGGTTAGTTAACTAGTTGATCACTAAGTGTGGTTGAAGTTCCACTTCACAACTTGACCTGCACTAGTTCTTCTGAAAATTAGAACTATTTAATCTGCCAATAACTTAAATTAATTGAAATAAATTGCTACAAATTAGCAATCGATCATGTAGAACTGAACTCAAGCTTCCCCAAATCGAATTTACTGAGTCAACTGAGTGACAAGTGACATGTCACCTCAGTTAACTACCTCCAAGTATTATGTTGAAATAGAAATTCGAATTTTGATCTAGTTTGACCAAGGCAAAGTCAAAACTAGATTTTCTTGCTACATTTTCAGCATTGTATATCTCAAATTCTGAGGTTTTTGATGATGAAAAGGGACTATGGTGTTATATATAATTATAATATATATATATATATATAATATATATATATATATATATAAAAATATTATATATATATATTATTATATATATATATATATATATAATAATATATATAGATATATATATATATATTAAATTATATAATATATTATATTATAATATATATATATATATATTATATATATATATATTATATATATATATATATATTATATATATATATATATATATATATATATATATATATATTTTTGGCTACCTATGGATAGTTTGAGAACTTTCTAAGTGAACAATATCATGGTATCTAATGGGCATAATGGAGGGTTGACTTGGGACATTTTTTGAGGACTACCTTGGTATTCGGTCTTGGTTATCTCACTTTGATTTGATTCTATAAGAAGAGAATATTTTCCCGAGTTTTCTTCCTTGTGGGGTTTATTCCCTGGCTTAGAGCCTACATCTTCTGTCTTTTGTTCTCTGTGATCTTCATGTTTTGCATTTTGCTAATTTCTTGAAGAAAATAAGAATATAAATGTAACAATAATTAGCCAACATTAATTTCACAAGTAAATATCAAGTAAGGTAAATCATCACTTTTACCTACCTATAGATTTCTCAACATGGAACCAAAGCTAAGGTGATGGAAAGATAGTTTGAAGATCAATTCTATTGGGATTTGAAGAAGATCATTATCACATTTAAGATTCAAAGTCTGAAACATTCATTTTCATATCAGTCCAACATATGCTCTATGGAATCCAAACTAAATAAAAAGAGATGATCTCTAAAACATTGACATACAAAGATACTACAAAAACCCTATAAAGAATTGCAGATTCTAGCATGTGATAGCACTTGGAGACCCGAACTAGAGATTTGCTAAAGTCTAAGGTTATGTTATGTAACAATCAAGAAGTATGCATTAACGTAGTAGGAAAAGACATGGGTAAATCAAGAAAAATAACTCTTTCATAGTCATTTTCTGAGGCATCTCACATTTGTTTCCTAAGGAAGCTCGAGACAAATCACATGACAAGTTCATAAGGCATATATTTCTTTGAGTTCACATATATTATAGTGGTTTTATTTTCTATGATGGCTCACTATTAAAATATGTATTAATCATTGAATCTATGTGGCACACTATTTGTAACACCCTCCTCCCATATCTACCCAAGTAACCAGCCAACCGGGGTAAACATGTGATGAGAGGCTACTATGATATGATTCAGCCTACTAGGTATCCTTAAGGAAGTGGAATCAATGGAAACCCATCAAACATACCTTCCACATGAACAACAACACTCCCAAGAGTCATCCCAACCAAACAAGTATCATGCCCCTGGGTCCCACTTATTTTTTAAGATATTAAACCTTTGGATGCTCCCATGCTATGGGTATGCCAACATCTAGAGAGCTCCTTCAATATGTCCCCTGCCCAGCTACAAATGGTATCGGAGAATATTATGGCAGAGGTAAGAAGGAAGTATGAGCTGAGGCCCAGACTCAAATCCTCCAACTTCAGAAGGGAAGAAGCATCAAGACATCCCGAGAATGCAAGAAAGGAGGTACCTAAGGCTACAAAAATTCCCAGAAGAGAAGCCCAAAGCTGCTAATTTCAAGCAGCCAGCAGTCCCTATAAGAGGAGAGCCTAAAGCAGCTGAGCAACCTAAAGCATCATAGCAGCTGAGCGCCATTCTGACCAAGCCTCCTTATGCTGCCAAAGCTGCTAATGCGGGTCCACAAGTGCCTCCACCATTTGATAGCAGGTATGAACTTAGCAAGTTGAAAATTCCTATGCCTCTTTCTGAAGTTTGAAAGCATCCTACTCATAGAAAATAGGACGGGCAGGGGAAAGCATTTCACCAACTTCATCATCGGACATTGAACCTACTGAAAAATAGTTCACCATTGCTTTATCTATCTACGTTCACCCGAGTAGTATTCTCAATTTTGGGCAGTCGAGCTTGGTTGGCCATCCATTCATTCATTGCTGGAAAGTTCATGAGTGCTTTCCATTTAATCTCTCTCCCTATCTAGCAAGAAGAGTGATCATTATTACATACAACATAATGTCAGTTGAGTGCTTCAATGACAGACACCACCTATTCCAGACGTAACGTATTAGGCTTTTTTCGCTATATGGACGATTCGAGCAACTCAAGCAGGTCTATATGAGAAAGACTATGCCGACGGAAACTATATTAAATAAAACGGGGATAGGGCCTTCTGGACTTGACCTTGAAAGACCAAGTTTGTCTTTTTCCCCCATGAATAAGGAAAGAATCAACTCAACCTCCGTTGGATCGCCCTTTCAAGTTGGACTTGACCTCCTGAATCCCTGAGTTCCTTCCTTAAGATATAGTGAAAGAGAATTACTAAGCATAGGTCCTAGCTAAGGTGGTATGGAAAGGAGCGTTATACCATAATGAGAAGTTTGACTAACGGCTATGTCCAGGGCCCCGAAGGTTACTGAAAGAATGCACGTATAGTGCTTGGGATGCCGGGTTCACACGACCCATCATGGTTGTTCTCTTTCCTCAATGTCTTTCCTTGCACTAGGAAGCGCAAGCCCCTTCGGGACCATTCTTTTCTCACTTTTCGGTTTAGTACGATATCGCCTTTTCTTACAACCTAACTGTTCATATAAGCATTATACTTCTAAGTAATTATCTAATTAAAGCAAAGTAAATAAAAAGATCCTTTCTTTCTTGTCTTACTTTCTTTCTATGGAAGGGGGAGGCCTAGATGCTCCCACAAGCCTGCATGCTTGCGCTCATGGACTATTTCAAGAAGACCTGTGCTAGAGTTAGTGGGATCTAAGGCACTTTTCAAGTCTAGAAATCCAACCACTACCCATAACTTGTTGTAACTTTCGGAATCCATTAAACACATGATGACATGACTAATAAACCAAAAACTAACTCCAGGACTAGGCCTAACCATCCACAACTAGGACTGACATTCTATCAAATAGTTGGCATCAATGTAATCTACAGGCCTAGGATACAAGACAGAGCATGAATGACTGAAAATTGTTATGAGACATGACAAGAAGGATCACCACCTTCTCCCTTGAACTGTTATGACATCAATTAGGTCTTGTATCCATCATTTTAATAATTACAAGTAAATACATGCAATAAACAGCATATGAACCAGTCAATTAACCATTCTTATAACCATCATAAAACCATGGAAATAACAATGAGATAAAAACCATTAAATCCAAATATAAACAAGTACAAAAGCAAGAGAACTTAGCTTTTATTAAACATAAGAAAATCTAACCAGGTTCAGGACTTCCACGTACCACCCGGCCATAGACATGGATGAACCAAATATTTCTTTTAGCCAGTCACCCTCGTGCCATATTCCAAGCATGAATGTGAGATTTCATGGATAATCCAATCCAAAAATAACCAAGGAATCCAGAGGTTAAACCACCTCCACCCTCACCAAACTGTGATCACACCAAAATCGGTGCTCTAATCACAAAATTGAATTGAACTTGGAATGCCATCTGCAATCCATCACTATCCTTGATGAATTTTTCTCCTTGTCTCTCAGGATTTACCATAATCCAATCCTGGATCACACGGCCCTAAACCAAGGCACCTCGCTCGGGATTTACCACAATCCAATCCCAGATCACTAGGCCCTAAACCGAGACACTTCCCTTAGGCTTTATCATGTATCTTGCCAAAATCGAACAAGGGATTCCTAGGCATTTGGGAATGAAACTTGAGGCCACCTCTACCTTGGATCCTGAAATCCATCCGAAAATTCCAAAGCTCAAAACCGAGATCAACATCCCCACACACCATGGCATCTAGAAAAAGGAAAATATAGGCTGAAAACCACTGTCATAACCTAGCAAAACCATGTGACCGATAGAAAGAGAACCATACACCAACATGCAAAGTCGTGCATGTCAAAACCAGCTAGGAAATCACAAATGAAATATGTTATCTGCAAGTATTCCTATTGAAGTTGCTCGATCATCCTCTTCGTTGCTTGATCCTTGCTTTCCTTCATTTTCTTTGATTGTTTTTCCTTCCTTGCTCCAAAGCTAGAGTGCTCCAAGAAAATTCTGAGTGTCCAGAGTGAGAAAGAGAGAGAGAGAATAATGAGATAGCTCCAAAACTGAATTGACCAAGCTTACACTGACCAAGCCTACACCGACCAAGCCTACACTAACCAAGCTTACCGACTGTTCCTCAAAATCCTTTTTATCAATTAGGCCTCCATTTTCTTCATTTTCCATTATTTTTCGTCTATTTCCTCCTCACATGCAACCTATGACCTTTCACCTTACTTTTCTACTTTTTTCCTTTATTTTCGTAAATAAATGTGCCAAAAATGCCCTTTTACCTTTTTAGTGCCTTTGCATTTTTTCCTTTCGCCGTAAACACATCTAGTGATGCCCACTAGGATATATTTGCCAACATTTAGCTTGGAATACATGTCCCTTACTCGTGGTCTTATATTTTCCTTTATTTACTTTTGTTACATCAATTTTTAACCAGAGGTTGTCAGAGAACCCTCCCCCTTTGGGAACACCATCCTCGGTGTTAAACCACACCAAGACCCGAGCAAAACCACTGAAAAGAAAACACACTGCCCATGGAGCTTTATAACTTAGCTCGTTGCAGTATTTACAATGAATGACCTTCTCAAAAGAAAAACATCATGACAAGATAACAACCATATTGCTTATGGGAGCTTTATAACATAGCTCATTATGGTATTTACAATAACCACATATACACATATGCACATTTTCTAAACCAACAAATAAAAGGATATAATTCTCATATCAATCAACAAGGGAATCCAGAAGATCACGCCTCCACCCTCAAAAGTAATAACAAGATTCACCTCCATTTTAGGAAGTCCAGAATCCACTGTCACAGTCAAAGTTGCATCCAATGTGCAACGCTATATTTTTGCGCCACTTGTCCTCTCGGTGAGAAGTGACTGACTCATTTTTCCAAGGCGCACTCCCAATGTGTATATGATTACATCTTGCAATGCTAATGACCAAAACAAATCCATCCCCAACCTTCCCTTCTTTGTTACACAGTCCCTCGGGGAATCCGACCACCCCTTATGTGCAATCACTTACCTTCCAAGTTCCCTAGCATCCCTTATCCCGAGCGATTCATCCTTGGAAAGGTGTCCTCACATCAGAAAGTCAAACAACCAAGGAATATACCTACCTCAAACCATCATAGAAGTCATAGCATGTTCATGGAAATCAATAGACACTATTGGGTAAAAGTGTCCCATAACGGCCCTGCTCCTAGAGTGCTTTACCAACACATTGCTGCATGTTCCAATTCCTTTTGTCGTTGTTGTAAATCTCACAGTTGATTTCAACAACCCAACTGGGCATTTCCTTTCTTCCTATACCAAGCACATAATTTCCATTAGATTCAAAATAAATTGAGATAACTTCAAATAATACCTCATTGGTAGCTCATAAATAAGGTACAATTACAATTATGTTCACTTCCTGTCACAACAAGTCAAACTAGCATCTTTGACCAAATCATTATAAACATATAGCATCAGGTTAGCTCAAAATACAACCATCATAGATCAAAATCATAAATCATATGTAACTATCATAAACCAGAATCATAGATCACATGTAATCATCATATACCATAATCTTAATTCACACGCATAACAAAACTAAAAAAAAAAATACTAATACTTATCCTTTAATCAATCCTTAGCTTCTACCTTTGTCCTTGTTCTGTATGCACTCTATATCGGTTTCCACACCCGAAAAACACCCAGTGCCTTCTCCTCAACCATGTGCACATACACATAGTGTGCATCACACACATACAATCACATATACATACAACGCCATGCAATACATGCACCTATACCTGACATACAACTCATACACCTACACCCAATGTACAACACAACACAATACATACAACTACATCCAATGTACACCAAAACACAATACATACACCTACACCCGATGTACAACATAATACATAAACGTAGAAAGAGTACAACACAATGAATACACATGTCATGATACCACGACTACACCATGTGCATACAGAATACCACATGTACGACATGCACATAATACTGAATGTACACTAGTACCACCTATACACAACACCACCTGCATAACGTGTACACAACATCACATGCACACGGAACCACCTATACAACATGTACACAACGCCACATGTACATTGTACCACCTGTACAATGTGTACACAATGCTAGATGTACACAACACCACCTACCTGACATGTATGTTGGGTCAAGAAAAAGGTATGTTTTCTCCTTGTAAATAGCTTTATTTAGCACTCATCCTCACATGATTATCATTGTTTATGGATAAAAGTAGAGGAAATAATAGCTAAAGTTGGGTAAAAGTAATCACTAACAAATTAGATGAATCTAAGCAGGAAAAATTGACTTTTACTATATTTATGTGTAGAAGACATGAATTGGAAAATGGTTGTTTAATCGACAGAACAACAACATATCATAAAGGAAAAAGACAATGTTAGAGGCAAGCAGGACAGTGGAAGACCGGGCAGACCAATGCTATTTTATGATGGAATCAGATCGAGTATTGTGAAATCCTCAGGATCGTCTGATCCTGAAGATTCACTTTTATCTATTTACTTTTCTAAAATGTTATATATAAGCTCAAAAGGAAAATTGCATGACTAGTTCAGAAATTCACAGTTTGTAATTATTCTTTTCAACATATAATACTATTACTTTGGTGATGTTGTAACTCTATTACTTGTTTTAATGAAGAAGACTATGTTTAAATCATAATTATATTCTGAGTATCTTATAGTGGAGACTTCTAGCGACTCTAGGCCCACTGAAGAGAAGATCTATTGCTTCACCTATGCTATAATATTTTCTATTTATTCTTTATTGTTTGTTAATGTTAAGTTAATATCATTTTGATTACCTTGAGGATTATCAATTCCTATTTTCTTTTGTTGTTCATTTGAGATTCATATTTATCTGTGTGTTATATATGAGTGATGCTTTTGATTGAATTGGTTATGTTAGTTCCAGCATTAGATCGTTGATTCATTCCAAGTAATGTTATCATAGATTTCAGAGATAGAATTGATCGCTTTCTGTAATATGCTCATATAGTTATTTGTTGTTCAGATATCATTGTTGTTCTATTATCATTTGCTATTCAATTATCAGTTGTTGTTCAATTAGGATTTGTTTTTCAATTATCATTTGTTGTTCAATTGTCATAGTTCCCTTTAATGATTAAGTGAGTTAGCTTCAATTCCATTTAAGATTTCCAAGTGTGATTTTTACAATTGTATTCAAATTCATCTTCTTTCATAATAGGTTAAGTAGAATTACAAAGTGAGTTGTGAATTTCTTTTAGAGTTACTTCTTTTGTAATTGTTTGGATTGAGTTTGAAGAGATAGTCATTAGCAATTGCAACACTTTATTATTAGTTAACCTTTGAATTCACTGCATATATAGTGTTGACATTCTTGAAATAAAAAGAATTTCCTTGGGCTGACAATTAATGTAGGAATTAAGATTTCCTATAAAAAGACATATTAGTGCACCAACATTTTGGTGACGTTGTTGGGGAGAGTGTTCCAAATTGATTTCATTTTTATCTTGTTGCAAAAGAATTGGGTTTTAAAAACAGGAGGTAAGAATCTGCGTACCTAGCAAGTAAAGTGCTTGCTTACCAGCCCGATTTTCAGCAAAATCTTAGAGGTTAAATAGGAATAGGTTTTTATGAATGACTAGGAATAGAAAGATAGAAAAAGATCAGAACCCCCCACATAAATTCACAAAACCCAAGGGATCGGTGAACCTTGGGAGAACGACCTTTATAGACGAAATTGTAAGAAAAGTAGAGTCTCAAGCATCAGTAGGATTCTGAGTTGTATCTCAAAAAATTCCTACTATAATCCCTCAGGCAGCAGGGTCACAATCCGTAGCTTACATTGAGATTCAAAGCCAAATTGGAGGATCTGAACAGAGTCTTCAAGAAACAAAAAATCTACATTAAGATCCTCTACAAGAGAGAAAATCGTGTAACTTAAGAGAAGGAGAGGGAGAAACCAGTGGAACTACTAAGGCAGGACCTCAGCTGTCTGAACAAGGATATCCTGTGATCCCAGATCTAGGTAGTGTTGCAAAACCAACCCGGATTGCTAATCCTCCTCTTATTAAAAAAGAACCCCCTAAAATCCCTAAAGGATATTGGCACATCTTTGACCAAATGGAAAATCAACCACCTCAAGGTCAAACCTCGACATTGCAATACCCCATATACAATCAAGTGGCAAATGCCCCCATGAAGGCTATTCCTCTGCAAAGCATCCCAACTTTGCATGGGATGATCGCAGAGGATCTTGATGCCTTCTTGTTCAAATTGACGTCCTCTGTAGAGGGTATGACTACACCACTCACTCTCAAAAGCTAAAATGTTTTCCCTTCTACTCTGAAAGGAGAAACTTTAAGATGGTTCATGGGTCTGGGTGGACGTACTATTAATTCCTGGGATGATATGAAGACTTCCTTCCTCACAAGTTACCAGGACATTTGCAAGACTAGGGAGCTAAAAGATGAAATCTTTAAGATGGATGCAAAGGATAATGAAACTCTAGAAGAATACGTCGAACGGTTTCATTATAATTTGTAGAGATCTCCACACACCACCTTACCAAAAGAAGTCCTAAGAGCTATCTTAATTAAAGGAATGAAAGAATAGTGGATAGAAACTCTAAACTTAATGGGCAAAAGGGATATATATCAATAAGATTATGATGAAATCATTCACTTGTGTATCAAGTATTCATGAGGAAGCACACGCAGAGGAGCAGGAAGCCGAGATCCCATGAGCAAGGGAATCAAACCACACAATGGTGGCATAACACGAATGGAAATCAGTAACCTCCTAGAAGATTTCAAAACGGACATTCTTGGAACCCTCACAACGCATCTGGACATCTGTTGAGTCCCAAACTTACATCTTCCCTATATACCTTTTTAGCCTTTTTTTCTAGTTACCTGAACCTCCAAGCTATCAAATCATTGCATATTAGTTTAAAAAGATCATATAAAATGGTTTCCTAACTATGTCTTATGACTGCTGTTTGATTTAGATTTTTGCTCAGTCAGCTGCAGAATCTTGTCACTTTCCGCAGCCAACTCAACTTTCCATAGCCTTTTTGTTGAAGTCTATGTTACAGGTGTCTACTGGAGAATCTGGCCACATGGGCAAGCTGCAAATGATGTGGACATGGAACGTGTCCCCTTGGTTCAGCCGAATCACTCACAGAAGACCGTGGTCAAAGCCAATCAAGCGGTGGTCAACACTAAGGATTTTACGGTGGCAGGACTGTTTTTCATCATGAGAAGAATTGTGTGGCAAGTTCCTAGATTGCAGGAGGCGTACTAACACCTGTGGACTGCTTCGTGAACCAAATCTAACAACCACCCTCCTTAGATTTAATTTCCATGGCTACCATACTGCTAGATTTTTGAACATGGTCATTCACGTGTCTGTTTACCAGTGGAGATCTTAGGAATTAGTTATGTCATTTCCTGTTATAAATAAAGCATCCTCGTATGCATATAGACTAGTTTTTGGTATGTAATCTTGATTGTTTTACGAGCCACTGTGTCGTGACTTAATCCTTATGTTATGACTGCATTTCAATATATGAGAAGACATTGTTTTTAAGTTCAATCCATGATTGATTTCTGATTGATCGAGGTTGCAGAGGGCCCCTGTACACCACGGTTCTGTAATTATTGTATAGTTTCATGTTTCTTCATTTACGTTCCTGATGCCATAATTGTTTGCTTGTATATAATACACTACTCATGGTATTCATGTTGATTGTTGTCCATAGTTTCTTTTATGCTTTCTAATGACTGTCAACTGATCAGTGTTTTTATTTCAGGTTCTAATAGATAGCCCGGGCAAGTGCACATAGCTTTTTAATGACTAATGACATGATGGAATTATCTTGTCCTTCTTCTAATTTGTTTTCTTAGTTCTAATTCCAGCACTGTTTATTTCTTTCAGTTTTGTTTTGTCCATTTACTTTTCTGCAAGATAGATATTAGACTATTCATGTCATTTTCAGTTACCTCCTATAGCCAGAGCGAGTCGAATGGTGAGGGATTGAAGTATGGGTGTATAGTTTGATATTAGTTTATTTGTTTTTTCAAGTTAGTGATTAGATTACTCATACATTTTCAGTTACCTCCTATAGCCAGAGCGAGTCGAATGGTGAGGGATTGAAGTATGAATGCGTAGTTTGATCTTAGTTTCATTTTATGCAATTTAGATATCAGATTACTCAATTTTTTTATGATTACCTCCTATAGCCAGAGCGAGTCGAATGGTGAGGGGTCAGAATATGAGTTGATGTGATATGATTTAGTTTACTTTGCTTACAGTTTTTGAATTGCTTTGAGTTCAGTTTTCTTTTTATACAGCAGCAAGGATACTAGGTTTAATAGTCACTAGCTCACTGTTTGGTTTAATTAGAATTTAGGTACATTTTTATTTTCTCTTAGTAATTGATTTCATCATTGCAATTTTGAAAACCTTTTTGAAAATTTTGAAGTTTGGCAATTATTTTAAAGGTCATCATTGCCTTGAATACTTATATCCATACTTGATTTTTAGAATTTCCATCTAACATTAGGGAATCAACAAGAAGATAAACCCAAAAATAAAACCAAAAATAAAAAACGACAAAGAAGTAAGAAATCGGTTATCTTGCATATATAGTAAACTTCACTTCAGCAGTTTATGACTCCCGGATTGACAATTTATATAGCAATTTAGGACACACTAAATTGACCAAACATTTTGGCACCATTGCCGGGGAAGTGAAACTAGGTAGCCAATTTCATAAAAAAAAACAAGAAAATTTCAAGAAAAGTAAAAATTGATGACTTCTCAAAGTATGCTCTCCTCTTGCACCTAGTGTGACCCAGAGGATCAGAAAAGAGAGTTATTGGTTCAGTAATTTCTTGAGTATGCTCTCTTCTTGCACCTAGAGTTATCTGGAAGATTAGAAAGAGAATTATTAGCCCGACTTGAAGAAAATAAAAAATGACATGCATAGAGCAAGAGATTCTAGGGGAAGGTTTATAGCTAGGGCCAAGAGTTTGATTTTTACAACTCCATCTAATTCAAGGTATAGACAAGATACACCTCCATCATCTCCAACTCACACTCCTAGCCTTAGGATTCCTGGAATTCAAGAGGCAGTAGCCAAATTAGGAGACTCTCCCACACTATCCACCGAATTTGAGTTAGGAAAAGACCCTTTATTTACTTCTACAGGAAAACACATTGTAATCAAGGAAGTAGAATCACCTGAAGAAGAAGAGGGATAAATTCCTCCTCGTTCGCCATTAGTAGAAGAACCAGAGGACTCTGAAATCTCTGAGGAAACTATCATGACAGAGGAAGTAGTAAACGGATTTGGAGGAGGTAGAGGAGGAGGAAGCAATGGAGGAGGTAGAGGTAACAACGGGAGAAATAGGGATGGAGATAACTCATTTGGATTTCCTATAGTTGATGAGGAATCTCGAACAACAATGAAAAACATCTCACCATCTGTCCTCCCAAACTTTTATGGGTTGCGAAGTGAGGACCCTGAAACATTTTTATTTGAGTTTGAAGTCGTGTGCCGAACTTATGATTATATGGAAGACGCTCAAAAACTCAAGTTGTTTCCTTCAACATTGAAGGGAGCTGCTCTAAAATGGTTCATGGGATTACTCACTCAATCCATTAGTACTTGGAATGATATGAAACAAACATTTTTGGATAGGTACCTGGACTATTGTATGCCCACCAATCACAAGGATGAGGTATTCAAGATGGTGCAAAAGGAAGATGAAAACTTGGAGGATTTACTTGAAAGATTTCAATACAACCTGAAAAGAGCAAAAATGAATAACCTAGATGAGGAAACTTGAAAGCCCTTCTATTAAAAGCCATTAGAGATGAATGGATAGATATTTTGAACATGATGGGGAAAGGAGATATATCTCAACTTCCACTTCATGATATAGTAGAACTATGTGTCCATCTCCTAAGGGGAAAATCTAAAACTAGAAAAGGGCCTAGTGATCCTTCTCTCATTAGAGCAAACAAATCTACAACTAGATCAGTAAGTACGGCTAAGATTGGCAACATGTTGATGAGTTCAAAACTGATATTTTAGGGAGTCTTAGTGAGCAACTAGACACCCTTAAGATACAAAACAAGCAGAAAGCAGAAGTTGAAGCTTTGGCCATCTTTTGTCCAAAATGTAGAAAGAAACATGCTCTAAGGGAATGTCCCTTGGATGCAAAGGTTGTAGAAACATGTGTGATCTGCTCAGAGAGTCATGAAACCAAGGATTGTCCTTCAATCCCTGGGCTCAAAGATGTCTTTCAAGAAGACCCAAATTCAATTGAGTCTCTCTTTTTTGTTTCAAGGAGACCATGGCAGGGGAAACAAAATCAAGGGTTTAACAACCCCACGAACTTTCAACCCCCACCAAATTTGAATCCTTGGCAACAACCTTGGTCCCAACCTCAAAATCCATTTCAATCACGGGTATAAGGTATGAAAAATCCTTATGTGAGATTTGCCCAATTTTATCAATATCCTCCATCTTTTCAAAATCAACAAGCTCCACAACTTCCAAATCAAAATCCACAACTTTCATTACCATTTCCACCACAACAACAACCTTCTCAACAGAATCCAAATTCCCAACTCTTGCTTCCATTCAAACAAAAGACAAATCAACTACCTTCCCAACCATTTCCAAATCCCAATAATAAAAACCCTCAAAATGCTTACATGGTAGAAGGACAACAATTTCCTGCCTATATGATTGTTCCTCTCAATGATGTACAACTCAGATCTGGTAGAGTTTTAGACAAACCTTCTATAGATGCTCAAAAGCAAAGAATTTCTAAGGAAGATTCTCTTAAAGTCAATAAAGGTTCTAAAGCATCTCTTCAAAACCCAAGCACTCAAGAAGAAAAAGAAAAAGAGTCAACCCCCACAACTCCTCTAGTTGAGCAACTTGCATCTTCATCCACACCTCCTTTTCCTGAAATATTACAAATTGATAAAGGAGTGGAAAAACAAATCTTGTTGCCTGACTATGATTTTCTAGATGAATTAAAGAATGTACATATCAAGATTCCCTTGTTACAAGCCATTAGATAGATTCCTATTCTAGCAAAAACAATAAAGGACTGGAGTCTTAAAAGACTAGGAAGGAAGCCAAAAGATACAAGAAGAATCCACCTGGTAGGAAAAATTGTAGATATCATGATGGGAAAAATTACCATGCAGAAGTATGTAGATCCCGGTAGTCCAATTGTCAAAACACATATCAAT